>CACKRE030004666.1:66643-88261 GCA_902602495.3 Ectocarpus sp. CCAP 1310/34 | reverse complement strand
CCCCCCAAATAAATTCGGCTTTAGCTCGGAACCCGCCTCCGGTGTCTGGTCCGTATTGCAAAGGACCCGGCTCGAGAGAGACCTCCGGAACGAAGTAGATGTGTCACAAGCCTAAACAAAATCGAGTCAGGGACGGACATCGACTCCCTTTGGCGTGGTGAAACGACCCAAGGATTATCGTCAATACACCCGTGTCCTTGGAACACCCACCGCGGGGACTCCGTTTACGTAAGGCAATGTCATGGGGGTCCGAACTGTCGGACTAGAAATGCGCAGCCCAGGCGTCATCCCTATCTTGGCTACGATCGAATTATTATAGTTCCTCATGCGAATATTACGGTATTGTGGGGTGCGTCCGGCGGCACGGCGTGGATGTAGCTTGTGTAACGTGAACAGTAAACTGAACCATCAAGGCGCGATTGCGTACAGGAGGCTCGTACGTAGTCAATGAGAACGCCACAACGAGGAGCCAACCTCTCCTAACGCCTGCATGGGGATTTTCCTGCTACAAGGGTCACAACATGACTCAAGACAAGTGACGAGGAGGACACCAAAACCAGGGAATCGCTGGCCGAGTGTGGACGCTGGATCAGCAACCGAAACACCATTATCTACAAGGGAGAGGTACCGATCCCTCTCGTGAACCAACGGAGTTGATCAACATCGAACATGGACAGAGGGACCGCCATTTGAAGGTATTACGTTATTAGACTATAGACTACGACACAGGCGAGGGGTACCGTAGATCCTGTGTTCAGGCCCCTCGTTGTGCGAAAGGACCTAGACCTGTCGAGCAGTACCTAGCTATCCATGTAGCGACAACATCTAAGGCCGACCACCCCAAGCCTTGTACAAAACGGCCCGCGCACAAATCAGGTTACACTGTCGTTTCATGCTCCACGTAGAATATGTATTGCCTTTGACTCTAACCCCGAACCCTTCAGTTCCAACAATTCCACATTTAGCACGTATCCAACATGTTTGCTCACAAGACAAGTTCGTGCGTTGTTCATAAGAAAAAGACCAAGCAACAAAAAGTGCATAATAGCGAATGGTGACCCGTCATGACGCATAGAGCGACATGCACGGCGAATAAATTACAGCCTGACCACGGCCCAGAAAATAAGGACAGCAAAAATCACGCGTACACGCTTCGACGAAGCAACTCGCCGACCAATCGATGGGTGCTATTTCACAACCACTTCAAACCGCGGGAAATAGAAGAGCGTGTGCGTACTACTGCAGAGATTGCATTACCTACGAGGTTCATCACCTCTTCATCTTCCCGGACCCGGTTCCTGTTTTCGAACATCGTTCGCCAGGCGCTGAGTTTCGGACAATTTCCCGACAAAACGTCCCAAAGCAACGCAGCTACCTAAACGCCAGGCCGCTGCAGAGATTGGCTCCGGGCGACTGTTTTTTTTAATGGCCCAAGAGCACCCAACGGCGCATTCTTTCCCAGACAGTGTACAGGAAGACGAGATACCCTATCCCGAACTACATCTCCCTATCCTTGTACTTACTTCCATTACCTGAAATGGACAATTTTCATGTCATCGTGGTACGACTAGACTACGTCATCTTTGTTATTTTTTGTGTTGTTTTTTCTCCCATCATCGGACTCTGTCGTCTGCCCCTCTGGCCCCTATCCTCTTTTACCAGCTAGACGACCCAACCGGGGTCACATAGGAGGGGGAGGTTGGACCCCCTGCTGCAGTTCCTGCGTGAGATATTTTTGTCGCGAGAAGGGCACAGCAATCCCTTCCCTCGCGACTTACGAAGTCGATCAAGTTTACTAACAACGAGCTTTGCAGCGCGTCGCTTCCAACGGAGACCACGATTTAATTAGCGAGAAAAAACTCACTCTGTCGGGACTCGAACCCATGACCTGGCCCTTAGCAGGCTGCGAGGCTACCCACTAGACCACCGGGGCGACCGGCCCGGTGTTGCCACCGGAACACTAACACTGTACATTCACAAACCGTCGTGGCCCGCGTGCCTTAGGTGCTGCGTTCGAACATTGTATAGATGCTCGAGTACACAACAAAAAATACAAGCGAGCTGTCACAAACGAGGTGCTCAACCTGTCTACTTGACCAACTTTTTGCGACAGCAGCGCATTCAAGGCAAACCAATATCGGTATTCCCAACTGGTTCAACGAACGATTGGGGAGTATACTGGTGTCCGAACAGATGCATGGATAATCCATGGATAACCGAATGAACATCTTACAAGCAACTGCAGTAGGATCGCAAAGAGCAAGCGAGCGCTGAACGAGGTGCACTTATTCAGAATTTACTAACTTATGAATCGACAAAAGTTTTTCTCGCTTTCCCGTAGAGGAAATCAGGAGGCGCCACAACCCGCAGGTGTTTGTCCCGTTCGCTACGGCACAATCGTCTTCTGCCGTAGTCCTAAACGAATATGGAATGGGTTCTCTTGGCTACATGTTGGCGAATATCTCGGCTACGTTTGCAACGTGTACGGGCAATAAAATAAAAATTCCGGTCGTTTTGCGTTCGAATATGTAGGGCAAGTTTCGAATATTACCCAGCTCGTGGGTGACTTCGACGAGTTCTCCGTCGTGCAAAGTAGATGGCATGTTTTGAGCTGTTCCTCCCCGTGCACTGCGGTCCCTGGCTAACATTTCGGCGACCGCCAGCCCCGAAGGTACAGCGTTGTTGGTCGTTTCCGTCTGGTCGCGAGCATTTAGGTTGCAACCGGCTGATAAACCTGGCGCGAATGCCTGATCTCGTCCATCCAAGCTTCGGTGGCGCAGGACAAACGAGCGTACATCACCTTATCAACCTCGTTGAATAGCCGGTTGATAAAATACACGACACCCACCATCTGCGTGTAAACCCGCGCACATCATGAAGGCGATTCAGCGGCTTATTCATCGACATCTCGCTCGAGCCATCAAGACACACGGATCGTTTCAGGAATAAAATCGCAAAACCTATCCGAATCATCGGCAGCCTGTGCATCAGCGTCAGCCAAGACCTAGTGGAAGATGTGCCTTGATTCGCGCGGTACATAGTGCGCATGTCGTTCGGTTCGAAACGATTTCGGGTGCAGGAAATAGTGCGCTCGCTCACCAAAAACAATATCGCGAACTGAGCAGGATGCTCCAGGTTGTACCACGCGCACTTGAAACCCGATGGCAAGTCAACCAGCACTGCACGAAACGAAGCGGTAAGAGCACCCACGGAAGAGGTGACCCGTGAGAACCAGAGGCCACGCGCAGGAATACCAAGTGTCATAGGGACGACCTACGTCGCCTGATTGTTGGCTAAAAAGACTGACAAGACGTGCGGCAAAACGGTCGGGAGTGCAAGGTCGGGATGAAGTACCTTGCCTCGTATTTCGAACTCCCGTGTTGTCGATATGGCACTGTTCTGGGTGCACGCACTTTGACGGAGAGGAGAAATGAGCACCAAAGAGCAGACCTTGCGTTTGAGTCCGAATCGCAGTCATGATAGCATGTAAGGCAAGACCGTGCACAAGGTCGGTGGATTTTGCCAAACGGCGGTTGGCAAAACGAGAGACAGATTCCACAAACGGTCTGGACCGATGGCGGATGTCGGTGCTTCCCCAACACTCTTGCGTTAGGCGCGTCACTCACAGCTGCCATCCACGAGACCCGCGTTTAAGGCCGCGATCGTCGCCAACAATATCCTGCGACTGCGATGATATCAACCGGAAAACACGAGCAGGGGGGCCGACAGCTCATGCAAAACGAACAAAGCACACCCGGCGGAGTTCTTCAGAAAAACCTGTGCGAACTAACCTCTGTGTACGCCACGCCGTTGTGGTAAGGATGGAACTCGTCGCGGTAGGGATGCCACGGCAGAATGCCAACCGAAACAGGCGGAAGGGATATTCACACCGAGCATTATTTCTACTAGAACGCCCGGTGCCGAGTTTCTTGTTACAGCATTGATGGCATGTACCGAGGATCACGTGCGGAGTACGCCGTTTGGGCCGAAGAATAACCGCCCTGCACGTTTCGGGGAACGGTGTTGCGCTTGCAACAGCACACGGGTTCCAGGTTTTGGAAGCTGTTACAAGAGCACTGTGCGAAGGTGAAGTCTGATCGCCGGATCGTTCCTTGACATAGAAGCAAAGCCATTAGACACGGCCCACGGCACGTGCGCTCCACACCCACCGTTCTTGTGGTGGGGTAAAAGGCTTCGTCATTGTTGTGAGTAATACCGAAGTACGTTGGCTGTAATACTGCAAGCCGAGCCTCATGTACGCTCTTCTTTTTCCACGAACATTTCGAAAAATTTCCCTTTACGTTGAGCTGGATGGAGTACCTCATCATCGTCAAGCCACCCGTCCTTTTCCCGATGCTCCTTCGGGCTTCGCGCTTCAACGACGAACTTTGGCAGCGCTTGAAATGCCGCGAGGGTTGGGTTGCACTTGGTCCAGGTATGGCGGCTTTGTCTTTAACTAGTGAAGCAGTCCATGAAAGTTGTAGCCGTATTTCTCCACGGCGTTCCTCGAGATCCGATGACCGCGGGCTCATGGCCGGCGCATCTGGCGAAAATAAGGCTGAAAATGACGAAGGTGGTGGTGGTCAAGCCACAGGTACTGTGCAAAGCTCGCCTCAGCAACGGTGGCCCAAACCAACGAGAGAGGCGAAAAGCTGAAACCATAAGGAAAATGCCAAAATAGCAACCACGTGTGGTTAACGTTCTGCGAAATGCAACATTGGAACTGCTTCCTTCGAAAGCCACAACTCGAACATGCATTCTCGGCCTAAGCATGCTTGACGCGACTCAAGTCGGAAAAGCTACATGTATTTCACTCCACGGCAGTTGACAGATACATCTCCAAGAAAAGTGGACTCACCGCGGAAAATACTCTGCACGAACAGTGGGACGTAGCAGATGATGATGGACATGGTGTAGAGTACAAGCCCTGAGGAAACGTGGAGCGGGCAAACACGGTGTAATGGTATGTGTTATCTTGCTTGAAGTGCATGTTGACCTCCTTCGATACCTGGTGTACGTGCGCGCATGCATGCTGTCAAGGCTCTTGGGTCACGGTGAAAAAGCGCACGCAACAGGGCAAAGTGTAACGTCCCCGGTGGCACGAGCCGGACAGTCCAGGGACTTTCGATCAATGACGACCGTCGTGATCGGGACTCTTCAAACAGAAAGAATATGCTTATTCGGCACCTGCCGTGTCGGCTGTTTCATCTAGGGAAACCGAGATATGCCATCGATCTCTTTTGGTCCGAGAGAAGGTTTGTCGAGGTAGACTGCATGGGAAGCTCATGGAGACATGTCCAAACCGCTACTTTATGCGAGAACTAAGGTAGGATTTATTGCGTAGCACTTCCACAGACGCACGCAAAGTGCTTTCGGAGGAGTAGGGTGAGGCACAGTGACCCAAGCGGTGATGTTGTTGTCTTCACATAAAAAACCGTGCCGATCTCTCTACCCAGAACCCTCATTTGTCTTTACTGATCAAACACTTGACGCGGTCGACTCCCGTCGTCACAGGCTAAAATCAAATTGACCCTAAAGGTCATCAAGACGAAACAACTCAGAGACAGATGGTATGGACCCCCCCCTCCCCTCTACACCCTATGTGAGGTAAATATTTAACTGGAAGTTGACATCACCGGCCGGAGAGGTACATCCCCTGCTTCAATCTTGGTACCCCTAGACTGCCGGCGGGGTGTCCCGCGCCGGGTTCCCGGCGGCTAGGCCGAGTCGCCAAACAATCTAGCCCTCTCCACCGAAATAATCGCAGGAATAATGCGAGGAGAGGAAAGCATAAACCCGTGCTACCGACGCGCGCCCGGTCTTCCAGCAGATAACTGCATAGATGAAAGAGAAGTACATCTAAAAAAGAAAAGAAAGAAAAATACGCACGCCACGGCTACCAACGAATAAAAAAGCAGGGCCACCAGTGATACTAAAGGCACGCCATCACTCGCGGGGGGTTGGTATACTCTTGCGGTGATGCAGGGGGGGGGGTAGCCAAGGAGTTCAACCCGGCACATATCGCGCCACTCCGTCTGCCTCTTCTCATTTGCTTTCTTTCCTCGCCGTCTCGTCCGTCTGCTCCCCCCCTCCCATCCCATTGCTTCTTTTCATATCTGAATTATCGCTAGACTCATTGGCTCGTTTGAGCGGGTGCTGTTCGCTAGCCTTCGATTAATCCTTGTGCCAGGAGGTGAGGAACATGTCAGCTCACTCCAGTACCCTCGTGCACCACGGTACTACCCGCTCCACCCCCGCTGCTTCCGTCGAACTATAATGAGGGACTCCTATAAACGCATTGCTCGTCGTCCGTAGATCCGTGAGTAGTCCCCAACGCCTCGTCCTTCAGGCACGCCTGCCGTCTCTGCTCCGGTTTTCCCCTACCTGGGCCCTCCCTCCCCCACCAGCTCGCCGAACATCAGCCGTTTCGGGAGTGGCCAATCCGGTCGCCTTGCGAATGCTCCCGCGAACTGTAGGCGCCACTGCCGAAACAGTGGCTTTTTTTCCGCTCTGGCATACCGACCCTCTTCAAAGCCTGGGCGTGGGAGCGCTGCCGGTGGGTGCCTTTCCTCTGGTACCCCAGCCGGGGATGTATCGACCGCAGCAGTGGTGCAAGATGAAAAATAATGAAGTAGTGATCCACGTACAGCAACCCTGATGTTTGAGTTGTGCGGAGCGAGTCAGCAGCTGAAGTTTTTCTAAGGGCAGCCAATGTTACTGGAGAACAACTGACGTTCATGCATCTCACACAACCGTCCGACAAGAACACCAATATACAAGCGCTGGCTTATCTGACGGCTGTGACGACCAGCCCAGCTATGACGTATTCCGAGTTGGAAAGGCTGATTGTCAGTTGTGACGTTTTCCAAGACCAAACAGCCCGCACATCTGGAGTATTCAGACTCGAAGGACCAATCTGTCTGCAGTAGAACGGTGGCCTTGGTTTTGTGATCCATCGAGACAAGATGTTTCAGAACCGCTATGTCAGGGTAATGCTGCCAAAGATTTAGCGGGTATGGTGTACAACCACTAGCCCCGGAGCCATAAAAGCATCTGTGAACAGTTCAACAGATGTGCGTGTCTCATTGCAACATTCATAAGAGTTGTCGAAAAGAGTAAACCGTAGTCATGTTTGTATCTCATTCAACATTCATAAAAGGTGTGGATGAACAAGCAAAACCGTTTCACAAAGAAAGACAATACGTCAGTACGATGTGGTGCATTTTGATGCATGGAAACAAACAGGTTGTTCCCTATTAACGTTTTCTAATCGTCTCAGCAGCACGCAACGTGGTTCTGCTGAATATTGCTTTATTTCCCGCGAGCTGAACAATCTGCCTGTATATCACCACATCGAACAAACAAGCGGTAAATAGTCCGATCCGCGCATGCTATACGAAAACGTATGTAGGATGAGGGGTATGCGTGCACATGTTTGGCATGCTATAGCGGATAGACAATTGACCGCGCGTCCTCTGGACGACGGAGTTTGTGCCCTAAGGACCGATCCCGAAATTGAAGATGATACATTGGAAACGGTAGGCCAAGAGGGGTTCAAAAACGGGTAATGCATTGCCTTTGCCGAGAGAGAACAACACAATCTAATCGAATATCGAAGATTCAAAAGGGTCTATAGAGAAGGGTACGGAAGGTTGGGGTAAGGAATAGGGTCCAAGGAGTCCCGATATGGACCAATGGGTGGAAGGACAAAGCAGCAGTTCATAATTAGGAACGTCTAGACGAAGATTAAAGAAGGTAGACGATGGCGACGACAAGGTCAAGTGTGCGGTTGCGAATGCTGAGGCTGGGTTCACGTAGTTGCAGCAGGCCATGTTCATGAAAAGGAGAGGGACATGTACACGGCTGAGCTGGGAAAAAAAGAAATGCAGAGAGATGCTTGAGGCATGGAACAGGCAAGGCGGTAGCTATATTGGGGCATAGGAAGTGTGCTGAAAAGGCGGGAAATGGTATCAACAAAGTAGGTAGGGTAGGGAATATATTCCTGAGCCGTCTTTCGCAAAGTACAAAGAAACGATTCACTGTTCGTAAACTCCTTCCTTATGTCATCTACAACCTTAGCCCACTCGGTAGGTTGTCAATCTCTCGTCTTGTTTTCCCACTTTGACCCCGAAGCTACTCTCGGCAACCCCTCCTCTTCCGTATCGTACCCAACTGTACTGAAACCGTAGCTTCCGTAGCTTCCGCAGCTTCCTTGCCTCTCTTCCCGATCGTAGGGATCCCCAGTCTTGCCCGTACTGTTGCATTACTTGTGGGCTTGCAGTATCCTTGGTTGATAATCGCTGCTTTCCTCCGCCTCGAGCTCCTGTACTACCTATATTTTTTTTCCCAAACTTCTCCGGCGTACTCTAGCGGCGGCATAAAAAAGTAAGAGAGGGGGGAACAAAGTCTACGTGCATTTACGGCACGTGGGGCAAGTTCGTAAAGCCGATTGGCCACTACGCACGTGCTTGACTGCCTTGCTTTTGCTACATTGTCACGCCTACCGACCAAGCTCAATGCACCCAACATGTCCCTTGATATCTGCCCGGCGATTTGGTTTAGCGGCGTACGCTTTGAGGAACGAGATCTTCGCCTAGTGTAAAGGAAGTGCATTGCCTCGCCAATACCACACAACTTCCGCGTACTCTTGAACCGCGCCGAGATGCGACGATCACCCCGCATCCTGCAGCGGTGCCAACTCCCTCCCGAACCCTCCTCACTTTTGGCTTCTCCCGCGTCAGCTCTAGCGGAATCGTCGGAATGGTTGCCCTCCTCCACGTACGTAATGTTGTGCGATTTCTCGATGAGCACGTAATCCGCGTCCTTGCGCAAAGCATCGGCTATCGCTTCTGGCTCCACTAGCTCCGCCTAGGACTTCGCCTTCGCGACTGCTGCAGGGGGGACGAGGATACCCGTGGGTGATGGCCAAGGTGCGCCAACAACTCCGAGTCGTCCACTCGGTCCCCATCCACCACCACCCCCTTCGTTCTGAGGCCTGGCTCGTTCTAACCGGAAAGGGCCACGCCCAGAGACCAACAAGAGTGCTTGCGGAAAGGTCCACAGAACTGTGTGTTCGATTGGGGGGACTGACGGCAAGACTCCACGGGACGTCAAAGGGGGGGGTTGTAGCTGGTGCCCAACCTCCCCGGGGTCAGGTTGGGACGTTGGGTATCGACCTTGGACAACATGTAGTCTGCACTGTCAGCCTGCACTATTGGTTGCATCAACGCCGCAATCCGGGATGCGGGGCTCGCTGCATACGTCGGCCTTGCAGACTGACCTGTTGGAGGTCGTGGGAAGGTTGTGCACCAGATACAATCTGCCCTGGCCACCCATGCCGTCTTGTTTGCACCTTAAGTTCCAAACAGCTGAAATTCCAACAAGCAAAGCCCTGGGTCGGCATGGCGGAGTCGCATATCTTCAGAAAATATGACTACCCCAATCCACACCTGGCGGTGGGCGGAGCGCAACCTAGAGGTTCCAAAAGTTGGTCTACTCGAGGGTATGATGGCAAAGACCGCTCGTCGGTCGTTGTTGAACTCTTGCCATGTTTCCACACAGCACGAGGGATAGCCTCTACAATCGCACACCGCACACAACGGGCTTAACCGCCAACGCCAGAGCAAAATAATGTGCCCTCGTCTTAGGCTCACCTACAGCAGCGCGACAAGTGGCAGCAGCAACAGCAGCCGCATTTGGCGCCGCATCTACGCCGCTACATGTACAACCGTTTCCAGTGGTTTTGTTTCCCACCTTCCGCCCGGGTTTCTTTCGAAGTGTTCCCCTGATGACTACAGCCCAACTGTACCCAACTGCACCGCAGCAAAACCCTCAACCGCTGGCTATTGGTTGTTTCACCAAGCACCAAACCTCGATCTCTAGGTCTGGGTTTGAAAGAATCTGTCAGGACACACCACGCATTTTTGTGGATCTTTCCGGACTATCCCATAGTATGGGTGTGAAGTCTAGTGCACACTTCTGGTGTTGCGACCAGGGCTGCCTGTACGCAATACACTCGTGAGCTTCCGCCGCCCCGGAATCGATGGTACCGTGCCACGACTTCCCGGGGTCTCCTCATAACTCCAACAAATGCCCGCTAATGGTTTTTGCAAACAGCTCCAACGACCGCTATTGGGGGCCCGATCCGGTGCAGCAGTCGTGAATATTCGCTGAACTCGGGTGAGCCGCCGCGCCACCAGGTTGAGGCAAGTGCAACAAGAGGAAGTTCGCTGAACAGGGAACCGCTAAATCGGGACCACGACCGTGTGGAAATAACAGTGTTTCGACTTTGGGATAATTATTGCCCCCGTTTCTTGGCCCTGCGGGTGCTCTCTTCCATCGCCGATCCCTATGGGACCGCCCGCCCTGCTGATTTCCTCCTTCCTCCGCTTGCTCCTCTGCCGGAGGTGCCGCATCTACCTGCCCCGACTGCGCCACGCCGAATCAACTAGCCCACAGGCCTACCAAAACCGTTTCCTCCCTCAGACCTTGTGCCTAATGCTCCGTGTGCTCTACAGCGGATCGAATGCCCTTTCGCGATTCAGCCGCAGCGTCAACTCTGTTGTTGCTGCTGCTGTTATACGCGTATACGCCATCACCGCCCCGGCTGAAAATTCCCCGCACACTTATTTCTTGCTTGCCGCTGTGCGACTCAGTCCCGCTCCACCAACCCCAGATTTCATTCGTTCAATCTTACCAACCTGATATGTTAGACATATCCGATGTCAACCGATCTTCATCGGAACAGAAAGTTGGGTAATACATGTTTGGGGTTCTTCCCCAAGATTTGCTAGCAAGAAGTACCTGATGGAACCTTTCGTATCGTTCTCTGATAATGTGGAACATTTGCTAAATGTTGAAAAAGAGGGGTTTTGTTCGTCTCGTCTCATTGAAGTCAATTTGGGACGCAACGGCCACTTGGTTCACAGAAAATACCGCCATGTGACGAAAACTGGGGAAGACTCCGTCGCAGAAGGCGCCGTCCCTCCCACAGCTGTATAGCCTAGACACCACGGGTGGGTACTGCAATGTAGCGCTGGGCCCCCACCTGGGGTGCAAGAAGTAGAAGACGTTGGCCACGATCGTTAGGCGGCAGAGAAAAATCATTCCGAGTCTGTCCCAAATATATCGTCTGGCAACACCGCGAAGAAAGAACATACTTTTTCTTGGTAACGGCATACCGTATCTTGAACTTCGGGTTATTGATACAAAGGTTAATCGGAAAAACACAAGTGCTTATCAAGCGGACAGCCGACGGCAAATCGTGCACGTATCCCAATATGAGGTGAGTGTACCGAGGTCAACCCTTCGGCGCTGTCATTTGCACTCAGATCTGTTTCGGGTGCAAACGGATTGGGTATTTTTTGGGGTCGTTCCATCAATCTGCTAGAAGCGTCGCAAGCGACTGGGCTGTGTTGAACAACATTTCCTCGTCCCCGTATACCTGCTTCAAATTAGGGTACTTTTTGTCCCTCAACTCATGAAGCGACAGCAGTTCCGTGTCGCGATCGATGCTTTTATCTCTGCTGGATAGAAGCACCCCACAACAACCTCACCTGCACCCGAGAGAGAACGGCTGGTGGAGGTGGAAGGATCGAAGGCTTTAAGCCTCGATGCGTAACTCACGGAGTGAGAGATGTGAATGGGGGTTGTCCGCTCGCAAGTAAGGTATGTGTGCTCTCTGTTTCGATGACACACGAGGCGCAGGCCAGGGAAAATACCTTTGATTTTTTCGCGCGCCTCGATCGTTTTTCTCCGCTGTCGGCGCCCGTGGCGTCGATTCAGTGAAGACAGGGTGCGTATGAGGCCCGTACAAATGTGACGCATGCAGATGTCATAGCTCGATGGACGATAAGGTTGAACCTGACCGATGGTAATATCGCCGCACCTACCAAAACTTGTCAGCCTGGTCGAATACCGAAAGGGGCGCGAGTCATGGCACCCCCGTGCGGTCGTTTGAAAACCATTTTCGCTATTTCATTTTCAGTTGATGCAAAAGTTGCCATCAACTTAGGTTCAGTCCATCCAGACAGATCAACCCTGATCAACGTTGATGGGAAGGGGGCATGTTAAAGTCCAGTAATGCGATCACAGTTGATCAACTTCGATGAAATTTAGTCAGCTTTCTTCAGCGTACGTTGTGACAGCAATCAGTAGACTAGACTGTTTAGGACTGGTACTGTAGTTGCAATTTTGATGGCACGTCCATGAAAAATTTAGCCCAGCTTTCATCGTAATTCGGCAACGAATTGTTGTCTGGCGTTTCGACTGATGCAATGCTGTTTCATCATCATGCTGACTGCTATTTGTCTGCTTAACTCTGTTTGGTCTTTATGGGCCAGGAGTTATCAGATTCGATCGGGCTTCGGTCGCCATTCCACAACACTTTTTCTACTTGGTAGAACTACATATTTATGTCGGGTAGTCTGGGTGACCCAGTGTTGGTGACCCAGTGTGGGGGGCACATGTACGGAGAGAGCTCCTCTACAGCATACGGAGAAAGCCAAAAAGGCAAACTTAAAATTGTGTGTTTGAAGAGAGGCACCACGAGGATCGTTCTTCTCGGAAGGGGGACAAGGTTCTAGGAACGCAAGGACTGCTGGCTCTAATCTGAGACACACCCCGCCGGAGATCCCAACGGTAGTGGGTCATTCATTCGTAACTTCCTACGAGCATCCTGCGGTGGCATTTTCATGGAGTCAATTTTGCAAATTGCACCCAATATTAGCCTCAAGTAAAACAACTCGCTGTCTCCGCCACTCTGTCTCTGTTTCTCTGTCAATCTGCCTTTCTCTCTCCGTGGCACTCCTTCGTTATCCGCCAAGCAAGACGCAAGCATCTCAGCGGGGTAGCGCACGCACACGTGTGTGAAACTATGGACCGCGAAATTGCACAACACTCTCTACAACACAGTCATCCCACTGTCCATCGACACGTACATGTATGAGAAATAGAGACGGGGCGATAGAGAACAGACGACTACATACAGTAAGGAACGTAGGGAGGATGGAAAAGATACCTTATTGAAAAAGCGCCATTTTCATTGGCTGTCTTCGATTTTAGAGGGGTGTGCTCATGAAAGGGGAGCCCTCGGCGGGTTACTACGCGCATGTGGTACATTCAGTATCCTCGCATAAAATCACCCGGCAAAATAATGTGTTGCAGCTGCTTTTCGCGTTGCACATTATTTGCGGCGAGCATATCTCTCCGGTATCTTCTGAAGACCTCTTTAGTGTATGTACTCACTCGCAATTGGCTATTTCTCTCTCGGGTCTCGATATGTGGCCAAGGACGCCGCTGTGCCGTAGTTGGTGCGTGTTCCTTGAGAATATTCGGCTCATGGCGAACTTCGCATTCGCACAGGTGTACGGTGACTCCGGATCCTGTGTGGACATAGACTTAAATCGTTTGGTTTTGATGTGTCACGCACACCCTGTGCGAGAACTCCAGTATGTACGTACTGGGACCCCTCTGTAGACGCACGGAAACCTCAGCTGTGCAGCGGTTGCAGGCTCCACACGCAACATACTTACACACACACATCAGTCAACCACAGCAGTTGGTCCCGGTGGATGCTAGGCGTTGAGAACGCAAAAACACACATTTCGTCGATCAGCCTGTTGTTGCGGTCGAGATGCTAACAGGAAAGACACATGAGCATACACACACCACAAATACGGCGAAACGAAGCGCGTCGAAAATACGAAATCCCGCGGGCGGAAATAAGTAGTTTCCCACCGTCGAGTTGTGCCCACACGCCACACACAACCTTTGGCTTATGGCTGTTTATCATTCTCGTGTTTTGGTTGAATGGCTAATGTTCAAGTTTACTTTACCGATCCATACCTCCCGTGTGGTGTGCGACGATGACATACCCACACAGCAGAGCCACAACATGCCAGCACTTGCATGGTTGCAGGGGTGAAAATTACCCCGGAATCGCTGGCACTCAACTACCCTAGGTTGCGAGTCATCGCACCCCTGTGCGCTGACTCATGACCCTGTGCGGAAATTGAGTGAAATCACTTTTTGACGCACGGGGGTGCGCTGACTCAGGACCACACCGTACGGCATTTGTCGAAAACGTTGAATTAGCCGATCTTGGGTCAAGATTCGTTCGAAAGGGCAACTGTTGGACCCTTGACAGTCTTGGCCAAGATGTGACGGAAGATGTTGTGACCATGAAAAGTGAAACAACCAAATCTTTGTCGAAGATCAAGACTTAGACTAAGACCGCAAGATTTGACCCGTCTGAGATGGGTCTCACCGAATCAAAAATTGAGTTGTTGGACCTATTTTTCAAGTTACTATTTTTATTTGTGTTCCATTCTTTTGGTTTTCGTATCGGTAAATACTGACGTTGAGTAGAATATTGCCTTGAATCCTACGGGTTCTACGTTCTACAGTTCGTGATCCTACATTCTACATACCTTCATTCACCTCCAGGGAAGGGCATTGCCGTAGGTGACCAAAGACATCTGGAACGATTTTCGAAGGTCGATTACTCCCACAGCAGGGGAAACAGAGTGACGGGCCGAAAAATAGCGGCGTTGGAACTGCTCGTCGAGAGCATTCCGGCCACGTATCGCATGATACATACCACGTCGTCTTCGTCGTGGAGAAAGCCGGGGTGTGATATCATTGGCTCCACCTACAAGGTGAGTGCGCGCGTGTCCCACCGGGGGCGCTGGCATGGCGGTAACACTGCTGCTGCAGTTCGGTGGCAGCTACGTTTTCGGCGGAAATTGACGCCACCACACCGCCCTCGGCCACCAATTTTCCTCCGAGGCGGTGTGTGCGCCAGCTTCCACGTCCTCAAGTAGGCCAACATCCACGTGTGTCCTTCAACCCTCACAGCAAAGACTTGTCGACCTCCCTTGGAAAGGTGTACACTATACATTCTTCCGAACGAACATATTTTCTGCTACAGTTCGTTATGTATGCGATGACACGCCTATTGATACACATGCCCGAATGGCTGGTACATCAAGTCAGATTCATGCTGAGCACATCTGCAAGGACTTGTGGTGGCGCAGGGCACCTTGAAGACCGTCTTCACAAGATACAACAACAGCAGAATTCGTCCGTCCGTTCGGGGCTAAGTTTTTCGGCCGTAGGCCCGAAGGGCGGACGAACTCCGCCGTCCTTCCTTTGAGAAAGCGTTCTTCGAGGTGTCCCACCACTACATTTCCTTTCGGGTACTTACGATGGACCTCTCCTGATATGCAGCATAGGCCTACAATCTACGCATCTGCCACGGCCAATCGGAAATAAATACATGACGCACTTACATAATCCTTGGCTAAACTCTCGCTTGACCGAAAAATAAACAAGCACGACGCAAAGTATATGTGTCGCAAGCTTGTACTTGTAGACTGTTCTACAGCAGTCTACACGCAGTTCGCTACTTGTACCGAATATGTGGTTGTGGAGACGAGGGTGGTTCGGTGGGATCGCCGAACACCGCGAATCAGCGTAATTTATGCCTACTATTCGTAACCTCTTCATGAATCTCTTGTGGCACCCGCCCGTTGGTGGTTGCTCCTTCCTGTCTGACATACTGCCTCCCTGGCAAGACATCATCACCAGGCAGCAAGCGAATGACATCACCCCGTACCACCTTCGCAAGCCCCACACCATGTGCTTTCGAAGCCCCAAGCTTTACAACGGGTTCGTACAGCCATAAGTGCACGCTGTCTGGCCCGGGGTGTGAAGAGTATTGGAAGGGGGGATCACCGCCTAAGAATCGAGCCGGCCGCCGCTCTGCTCCCGCTCCTGCAGTGGGTGGCCGCGTTGTGGCGGCAGAAAATGTGTCCCTTGTTTGAAGAAAATAGTTGAGACACGGGCAGCAGCAAGCACACGCACGTACTACTAGACAACACTCACCAGGCTTCTTTTGGTCACATGGAGAGCCGCGAGAATCGATAGCTCGCTGTTTCGACCGCATTCCGTCCAAGGTGGTGGGTTGGTGGTTGCTGTGTCGATGGGTTGTGCTTTGCGCAAGTTCCCATCTCCACATCTCCAGCAGCAGCCAGTGGTGGTCTCCATGTCGGAATACGGCAGGTGGCCAAAGAAAGATTGTCGGAAAATTCCGCGAACCAGCGCCACACGCCACACGGGACTGTCACTACCCGACCCAATAGCCTTTAGACGCCGACACGACAATAATCTGCCCCGCCTGTTTTGTGCAGCACACAGGCTGTCACACAGCACCCAGCACACCAGAGCAGTACAGCACGGTAGCACGGTAGCTATCATATTTTGTACAGCCAAACGCACCCGCCCATGTACACCTCGACCGACCGGCCTGGGTGTGTGTAGGTTTTCCGCTGGAGAGCATGATGCAAGTTTGAGTGTTGAACGTTGTGGTTGACTTGGTTGACACACTTGAGACGTCCTGCAGCAGCATGTGTGTGTTGTGTGTTTTCGTCCTATTTATTATGGCGACAGTCCCCCCATTCTTCGTGGTGAGACGTGTACTACACTTTTCAGCGTACGTAGAGTACTACACTTTTCAGTGTATTTTTACGTACAACTATAACCATCCAGGGGCACACACGAGGGGGGGTAAACACCAGGGCTTTTTTCTTCTTTCCTTTCTTTTCATGCACCACCTTCCTCCTGCGGTGCGTGCGTGCTGGATCTTATTTTTTTCGCGAGAAGGGTCCAGCCGTCCCTTTCCCTCGTCAACGGTGCTAACGTCGAAGTTTGGTACTCACGAGAGCTCGTCAGCTATATTTCGCTTTCACCTGCACATCTCGTGAATATTTTCACCCCATGGGGATTCGAACTCACGACCTCTGTCTGCGACTAGCGGATTACGAGGATACCACTAGACCACCGGGGCGAAGGGAATGAATGCACATACTACAGCAGTACGTACGCACTCTATGCAACGGCAGTTACGTGTTTATTGCGGGCAAGAACCTCTGGACTGTAGCTAGCCTTGGATCCTTGCGTGGTGGTGATCGATATCCTTCCGATGTGTACAACGTACATACCGTAGACTGGTCTGTTTCACCGCGGTGCTGCGTCGACGAGTGCGCTTAATAATGTACTTACCAGCAGAGCTGAGGTGAATCCCCTTCTGTCTCTCCCACAGCTGTTGTTTGAAAAAGAAGTGGTAACTTACTTTCGTTGTGATCACGAATTTCGAACCCGCGCCTAAACATACATGAGCACACCGCACGGAAACAAGCACAGTATCGACCGCATACGTTTTCAGGAATGGGTGATTCAACTTCTTCCATCCAAAGCATAGACTAAGGCTGACACCGGTCGCCCCCGGTGGCCTAGTGGTATCCTCGTAATCCGCTAGTCGCAGAGAGAGGTCGTGAGTTCGAATCCCCATGGGGTGAAAATATTCACGAAATGTGCAGGTGAAAGCGAAATATAGCTGACAAGCTCTCGTGAGTACCAAACTTCGACGTTAGCACCGTTGACGAGGGAAAGGGACAGCTGAACCCTTCTCGCGATAAAAATAAAATTCAGCACGCACCGCAGGAGGAAGGTGGGGCATGAAAAGAAATAACAAGAAGAAAAAAAGCCCCGGTGGTGTTTACCCCCCTCCAGTGTGACCCTGGATGATTGTAGTTGTAGAAAAGCTGAAAAGTTTAGTACACGTCTCACCACGAAGAATGGGGGGACTGTCTGTCGCCATAGTAAATAGGACGAAAAACAAACACACACACACACACACACACACACACACACACACACACACACACACACCTAAGGTTTCCATAAAGTGGCCATACTTGAAGGATTTGGTGCGCACATGTACATGCTGCCAAAGTGAACACCCGCACACACACAGCCCGTCAAAGTCGTCAATAAGCAAGCTTCCGCGTGCGTGACTGTCAGAGACCAACTGACTGATTGGATGAGCACACAGAGGGACTTGCTGGCGATGCCCAAACCGCATCACGGCAATTAGTAGTGTGGGGTACGTTTGCACCAACCCCGGTACGTTCCAAATTGTACTTGCTGCTGGAACAGTTTCTATCGCAGCAGCCGACTAGTTTGGCTAGGAAGAGCGAACACGGCAACACGAGGCTCAGTAGCCGTCGGAGATGATGATGTTGTATAGACTATAGACGATTTCGAGTGAGAGAGACAGCAATCCTACTGCAGATGAGGCACGCTTCGACTGTAGTTCAGGCGGGTTTCTCGACCCCTTCGCCACTCCTCATTCCCTACCGCAATCTCGAGAGGGTTCTCTCCCTTCCGAAGTTTCCCTCCTCCTGCCCGCTTTTTTACAGCATACAGCGACGGTCTGCTCACAAAAAGCATTTTGTCATCTTCACAAGAAATTGAGGCTCAGAACCTTGAATAGTACTTTGATGGCGTAAGAAATTGGGCTTAGTCGCCGGCGTCACTACAACCTACTTGCAGCTGATTAGATAAATATCCCCTTGCTGAAATCATTGTAAGGCTTTGACCCTTGCTGAAAATAGTAGACCTTGGTTACGAACAGGTCGGCACTGCTGCACCCATCTTTGCGACAAAACGTGGGACACACACACGAGCCAATTTACCAACGGCTCCCGGTGCCAACACGGCACTCAGCTTGCCTACAGCCCTCCAAGAGTTCCCGAGATGTCGGAACGGGACGTGGGGTGAAACAACTCGATGTGGCAACCAAACGTGCCCCCACACAGTACAAGAAAGCGACAAGGTCGTGCTTTCCTGCCACCATTAACAATCGTTGACGAAAGCACTCACGAAAATAGATCGACAATAATTGGTGGCACTGTAATTAATGCCTATAATATCAACAACTCCTTCCTCGAGAACATGAACCCAGGTAACGAACTGTTTCCGTTTAAATTCCACTTAAAGCACTGCTGTTGCACCAGGAATCATTCGACACCACTGCCGTTTGTTATATATCGAAGCGGTCCCTCCGAATAGTCGCTACTCCGTCATTTTTCCCTCCGGGGGGGGGTCTGCGATGTGTTTTACAGGTGCAACGAGGACGGACATCGTCCATGTTCTCGTCGTGCGCGTTGGGCCACGAAGCGGTCGGTGTTGGAGAACACGACGCGCGAAGGCCTGGGGACAAAGGGCGTGGCTTCCTCCGCCTCCCCCGCCTCCTCCTCCAGCAAAAGCGTCAGACTCTGTCCACCGCCGGTGTTGTTGGTGGTGGCCGGAGTGCCTCCCGCTGCCCTGGGCCGGCGAGGCAATGTGGTCAGGCATCGTCGCCGCCAGATTCAGGCCTCTCAGAGCGCGCCCGCCCGCCCTTCACCCTTAGCCAAGGAGGAGGGCCACCTCCAGGCGCAGGCCGGACGCCATACCCCCGATCGCCACGAACAGGGCCGTTGCCGATCCCGCGACGTACACGGCGGCCACGATGATCGTCCGCGCGACCTTTTCGCGGTGATAACACAAAAACAGCAGTTTTACGGCCGAGAGGGAGGGGGAAGCGAACGACAGCGAACGACAAAGGTCAGAGGGCCGGCTAGTTGCTGTTCGGGCGTCACCGATCCATTCGCTCCTTCGGTTCGTGTTTTCCGCGTCGCACCTCCTAGCTCCGGTGCTCTAGTGGTGAACCTCGTAACGTACCAGCAGCAGGGCGGCTCGGGTTCGATTCTCTCGCGGGAGAGATTTATTTTTGCCTACGATTTGCAGTGGAAAACGATCATAATTGCACGCACTCTTCGGGCTTGCTGTCGACGAGGGACAGGGACGGCCTGGACCCTTCTCGCGAAAAAAATTAAGCCACAGGAGGAGAGGTTGGAAAAAAATACATACATACATATTCTGGATGACCCCGGGTGATATGTCGCACACAAAACTACACCGAGGGGTGTGCTGCAGACTGGCGCCAGAAGAAAGAGGCGAACACACACACGCACACTCCTGCGCGCCCTGCACAAGCAAGTTGAGTTTGGCGACGTAAACGACTCTAGGCATCACCCCGTCTGCAACAAAGACACGCGCTGCATGAGGCGACACGTGGTACGGATCTGCCTACGAGGTTGGAGTGCAACACTGTTTCTTCTCACCATGAACGAGACGAAGAACGTGCAGATCCAGCACAGCACCGAGAAGGTCATCTTGTCTGTGTCGTCGCCGTGACACTCCGCGTCCTCCAGGTCACAGGTTTCACCTGGTGAACCGCATCCAACGCAAACACCACACGGCAAGCAGCGCAGGCAGTACACGCACATCAGGGGAAAAGCTGGCGAGGTGTGTTGTGTGTTTTCGTCCTATTTATTATGGCGACAGTGTCCCATTTTTCATGGTGAGACGTGTACTACACTTTTCAGCGAATGTAGAGTACTACACTTTTCAGTGTACGTTTTCGTACGACTACAGCCTTCCAGGGTCACACAGGAGGGGGTAAACACCAGGGCTTTTTTTCTTCTTTTATTTCGTTTCATGCCCCACCTTCCTCCTGCGGTGCGTTCTGATTTTTTTTTATCGCGAGAAGGGTCCAGCCGTCCCTTTCCCTCGTCAACGGTGCTAACGTCGAAGTTTGGTACTCACGAGAGATTTTTAGCTGATATTTCGCTTTCACCCGCAACTTTCATAAATTTTTCACCCCATGGGGATTCGAGCTCGTGACCTCTGCGACTAGCGGATTACGTGGATACCACTAGACTACCGGGGCGACGTGCAACGAGGGGGTATGCCATCTGTTGATCAGCGGCCGTTGTCTCCCTGTCCCACCTACGCTGCGAACGTGTCAGCGTTTCAAAGCCAGGGGCGGGAGCTGCGGTGGAGAACAACGGCGCACGTGGCCTCGAGCCAAAGGGGGAAAGTTATGCAGGCCTGGTCAGCTGCCGACGACACAACTCGGCCCGGGAAATAAGTGGACGTTCAAGTCCAATTAAAACGCACCAAGTGACTCCGCGACACAGACAGCTGCATAGTACGTGATAACTTAAGAACATTGCCGTGAGCTTACCTGACCCGAGATCGACATGATAAGCGCTCGTAGGCTGCGCCGACAGGCTGCTGCTCGCGGAAATAGCAGAAGCAGCCGGGAGGGAACCTGCCATGGGAACCGCCATCTTGCTCCCGAAGTGTTGACTGTTGTCATGGAGAGACAGGTGGCACATGTGCAAGGAAGAAGGGACAGGGATGAAACGCCTTTCGAAATGGCATTGAGCAGCACACCTTCCTTTGCGTTCCCGTAGGGGGGACCCCCCCTACGAAAAACGCAACTGAACGTACCAACCAGGCCGCGGTCTGCTTGTCTTACGAACGAAATTTGATCGGTTTCCGTGGTCATGGCAGCCCCCGCCCCCCCCCGCTAGTTTCCATGCCACTACTTGGCTACTTTCGACGAAAACAAGAAGCTTTTCACAATGGCACTTAATTGAATACCTTGACCCCGGCATAAACTACAACAGTACCGTACGGTAGAGCGGACCAATCACTTACAGCGGGTTGACGCCCCTGCAAATGGCGGAGCGGCGAACGTCCTGCTGCATGTCATGAATCTGCTGGTGATGCGGCATGCAATCGTCGGTCCTCTTCAACAGCAGCACAGTGGCGGTGAGCACCAACCCTTTGACCGCTCGAGCCGCCATCGTGGTGCCCCCCTGGAGCGGTTCGGGTTATCGGGGGGGAAACACTGGGGAAACGGAGGGAAGGAGGGTACAGAGACGG
>CACKRE030004666.1:48937-61264 GCA_902602495.3 Ectocarpus sp. CCAP 1310/34 | reverse complement strand
GAGAACCCGGCGTGCTCCGTCCCGGCTTTGTAGGGATGCGAGGTCAATGGTCTAACGACTACGGAATGCACGACTATGAGTACACACACACACACCCGGTCCCGTCTTCGTAGGGATGCGAGGTGAATGATCTGACGACTACGGCATGCACGACGATGAGTATCCCCTCCCCCCAAATCCGTCTCCAGGCACCATGGAGGGTCCGTTATGTTGCGCTGCATGCTGGCACAAACATGCCTTTTTCGTTCGAACACCAAGCACGCCACCATCTGAGTCATCGCTCCTCTGGCATTGGCGCAGATCCCTGAAAATGTACCTATCAAGTGGTGTTGTCACCCGTGTTTTGTGTAGCCTGCCGCAGGCGTGCTTGCTTACGTTTGGCGGAGATAACACGCCATTACGGAGATATTACCGGCTCCCCCCCGAAACTCGTTCTGCTGCTGTTGCCAGGTCTGTGTTGAAAGCAGTCGAACACCACCGTCGAACCGAGTGACGTCATTTTTTTGCACGTCCATCGAACATGTTGTTAACGCTACGTTGGCAGGGCGTTGCTTCTCTATCGACGACCGTCCGAGACTCTGGGTATTCAAAAAGCTACCCGAAGACCGCAAGAAGGTTCCTGAAGAGAGTTGGCGGTTGTCAACAGAGGTACATAGTCTACACCAAGCGCAAGATGTGAAAGTGACGCGATGAATCCGTTTGCACCTGGGAATGCGTCCAGGAGCTTGTAGTAGTCCCTTGGGTTCCGTAGTAAAGAATGAGAGCACGCGATGAACTAGTTTGGACCAGGGGATGCGTCCGGAGCTTTTCATAACTTCGTGAACTCCGTAGTGCAGAGCGCTTTGCCTATCATGGTAAATAGTTGTCCAGAGCAACTTGGGCACGTGTTCCACCGCACCGCAACGCATATGGGTTGTGCAGCACATGTATAGGGGGCTTTTTGACGAGCTTGCTTTGATTTTCTTGCCGAAATCCTCTGCCTGCACAATACGTTTCCCTTGTGTCTCGAGGAAAGTAGCAGTGTCCTAGAGGCACCCTTTTTTCCCTCACCTGGCGAGCGTGATTGCCGAGTTTTATGTCTTGTGTGTGTCATTTTTGACGTGAGCCCTCTCTGTACCCGCTCGTCTGAACCACCAGTGGACCCCACAGCCATCTCTTCCTGGCGTTGGTGATGCCAGCCACCGTCGTGGGCATCGCGGAAAGCAGCAGTAAGTGGCGCACCCATGCTTGTTGTGTGGAGCGGTGAGCGTTTGTCTGTGTCTATTTGTGCGCCATTGTACGGTCATTGATGGACAAGAGACCTCGGTTTTTGTGCGTCGTCATTACAGTAGTGTGTCTTCTCGACGTCGCTATATTCCGGGTGTGTCCAGGACGCGTGCGCCGGGGTGCTGAAGTAGAAGCCATCTACAGAGCACAGACCATAGGGTTTCGTGTGTATGGGCTTCTTTGTTATTCGTCGATGGCGCCTACCGGCCAGGAAAATATTTGTGTGTACCATCTTAATTAAAATATTAGCGTCGCCCGCGCTAACCGACTAACTAATGCAATGACGTCAGTCCCACTGCGGCTGAAAACAGAGAGTGCTTAAGAAGCCATGATGTGGGACCCCGTAAGGGGGCGCCATAGGAGAGGCTAAGCTATTTTCTTGACAAAGACAGACACGGTAAGAGATGAGAAAAAAAGGTCCGTTCTACCAAGGCCTCTACTTTCTCAATCTCCCACACCTGGCAGTATTGCTCATCCGCCCATGGGACACCCATGAGCAGCCCATGAGCTGCCCAAGAAGTGCCCACCGTGGGCAAACCTAGAACTCGCCGCCAGCATCTCAACCTAGAACTTAAGCCACCGGCACAGAACCTAGAATTTAACCAGCGCCAACATAGCACGTACCGTGTGGGCTTGGGAAACGTTAGGATTTAGCCAGTATTACGTTCCTTCCAAAGCAAATATTCTGTTGTTAGGATTACTACCATGGCAGATATTCTGTTGAAGGGAACTCCTTGACGATCCATAGGCTGCCAAAAACCATGGGCAGCCCATGAAGTGCCCACCATGGGCTGCCCATGGGTTTTTTCCATGGCCGGCCCGTGGGCTGTCTGTGCAGAACCGTGGGCACACGTGGTGCCCATGGGCGGTTGCCGACAGTGTGATCGCCCACTTTCTCCTCGTGGTTATTTCGGCCCCCTTCAGGCGGTATTGTCGCTTCGATCATCCTCATTGCATGTACCACCCTCTTGGCTCTTACATCTACCGCTCCTTTAGGGTTATATCCCGTATTTCGCCGGCGCTTGTTGTGTAGAAGGCTCAACTAGGTGGGAACTTTTTCTCTCTTCCATGCCTCCTCTTCCCTCGCTCGATCATGTTTCCGTGTGTGTTCCTTGGGTGATTGCATCGACCGCGCGAACCGGCTGACCAATGAAAAATACGTCCAGTCTCGGTGCGTCTCAATACCGCAAAACGTTTCTCAAGGCCAAGACATGGTGTGTGTGTGTGTGTGTGTGTTTGTCGCTTTCTTCGAGTACCGCCAGTCATGCACGAGCTATCTATCCCTTCACCCGTGACTTTGCCTTTTTTCCGTCCCCTGCAGTGCTGGTTGACTTGTCTTCGGGGTTCAAGTGTGCGTGGTACAACCTACCGCACCCTGTCCAGTTTGCGGTATTGTTAGCGGTAAGTGCCCTCTCCTGGGCATGTATACCCATGCTTCAAGGTGGATTGTCGGCGTCTGTACACGCTTGCCACTCCCGCTGTGCGCGTTGTACGATGCACAAAGCCTGGAGGCAGGACCATCGATGGCCGTAGAACAGGCTCGAAAGTTGCTTGCGGTATCCTCCGGGCTCCTGATAGAATCCGGCGCGCCCAATGCTGACACGAATCCCGCGCAGATGCCTGCGCTTTTCTTCGGGATGAACCGGATGTTCGGCATGCTCGACAAGGCCGCCTACGCTCGGCTATCTCGTGCCGTGTCTGCTTGGATGAACGAGAAAAGGCAGGTGGATCAGATTTAGTCCTCCGAGACCAAGACAATCAATGCAAAAGGAAGATTTGCATGCCCTGTTCGACCTAGCAGGGTCGAGTCTCATGCGGAAAGGTTTGGGGGTCGAAGAAAAAGGAAAGGGACACAACCCCTATCTGCTTCGCATTTTTTACTCCTTTGGCGCACAGGTCGCTTGTTTCAGGACAAGGCTAGCAACACGGCCAAGGCCAGGCGCTCGTGTTTGCCAATATTTTGTAGTAGTGTAAATATTTATCGTTTCCATCCTTAGTTTGGTTCGGCTTTGACGGGTGACCGCGCGAGACTTCTGGTGCCGTTGCATTTGTCGGAGGTGGGTGTCGAGAGGATAGGAAACAACCATGTTGGATGTTCGCCACCGTGTTGAATGTTGCTCTGTGTACTTAGGATCTTGGCCCTCGCTGCGCGTCTGGCCCAAACTGAGAGGCCGGTCGTCAAGTTCAGAAAGCGGTGACGTTACCTTTCGCGTTCACGAGGGCGTCAATGTCTGTAGGACGTGTAGCATCTCAGCATGTACAGAAAGTAGGAGGAGGAGTCGTTTCCCTCTTGTGTAGGTTGTTGTTTCTTGGGGTGTTCATGTTTGTGTATTTATGGCGTTTTGCACAGCGTAATCGTCCTAGTCTAGTTAATTGGTATAGTCTAGTTAGGTCCTCGTCGTTGATATTTTCCGAGGTAGGTACTGTACTAGAGCAGAAAAAGCCTTCGTGCGATTTGTTTAGATGTCCTCGTGATGCCAAGTACTGCTGTTCTGTTAGTTGGGTCCGTCAATGTCGAGGTGGATACCAGCACATGATGACCTGGCCGCAGTCACCCGCGTGTGTCTACAGTTTCTACTCTTCGTTGATATCTGGTTGTGAGTTCCTTGATGATGACAGTAAGTTTTCCTTGTGCATTTCGGGCTTCGTGTGTTGCTTCTCTGGCACTGCAATAGAGCAGCCTGTCACAGTGTCCATACCGAAGCAAGTTTTGACCTAGTTGACGATGACAGTTAGTTCTCCTTTTGCATGTTGAGCTTTGTGTGTTGTTTCTGGTACTTCAAAAGGGCCGGCCGTCGCAGTATCCATACCGACGCAAGTTTTCACCTAGGGGAGCCGCATGAGCATGAATGGGGTTAGGGTTGGGTTAACATTGAATTCGGTCGCGCCCATCGTTTCGAGAACTCTTGTTGCCGCCCAGATCGTCTTCCCGCGGGTCTGACACGACGGTATCGCGCTTTTCAACACCGTCTATGATGGCGACGAGGCCTCCGAATTAAAAATCGCGAGACGTGAAGCGCTGATGACGCAACAGCGGGCTTTCCGAGCCGGCCCGCCAGATTGCAGTCTTTCTTGCCTTGCGTTTTCGCGCGGATGTCACCCAGTTGATGTTGGCTGGAAGTCAGTGATGGATTCCAAGATTGGTAGACCCATGCGGAGGTCGTTTAAACCCAACAGAGAGTGTCCCCTTCACTCTTTTAGATTTCCTGCGTGGTCTACCGTATCTTAGGAAGGGAGACTCGAGCGGAGGCTTCAGCGGGCCTCTTTAGGATTTTATCGCGTTTTCAACACAAATATATTTTGTGGTTGTTACACCACCAGCTGACAGCTCCGTGAAACACGATGATTTGATTGGCTGTGAAGCTGATCGATGAGGGCCAGAGGTTTTGTTGGCCATTGAAATGTGGGCTAATCGTCGACGCACACGACTTTCACGTGAGTTGTTTCCTTGTCACCCTTTTCGGGGGTAGACGACGGTGTGGCGAGGCATGTTTGTAACGTTCGAACGGCGGGAGGAGTGGTTGTACGTTTGTACGGCGTCTCTCTCGTGCAAGTGTGCCGCCTTCCCTACATAGATCGTCAGTCCACACCAGGAAGGGACGGATGGATGGCGGTCTTGATGTCGACTTCGCTGTTAAATCTCGAAAGTAATCAACCTCGAACGGCGACCATCAGTCAGTGATCTGGCCACCGTGAAACTCGTCTCCCTCACGAAGGCGATGTTGAACTCGTGTGTGCTCCTAGTCAATACTGCTCTCCCCATCTCTCGGTAGTGTACCGCATCAGGACTCTTAGGCAGGGCAGGCAGTAGACGGTGGAAGATCTGTCGCCAGGTCGATGCGTCGTCGGGTGACCCCCGCCGAGCTCTTCGCAATCGTTGTCGCTACATTCCACTCTTGCTTCAGTACGGATCGCACAAGTCGCCGAGCCCTTTTTCCCAATTGTTGTTGCTGAATTCCACTCTTCGGAACCGGACGTAGAAGTCGCAAACTTTCCCTTGACTAAAGGCAGTGTTGCTCTCCTGTCCCATGATGATGAGCCAGCCCTCTGCCCACGTCGGTCCTGCAGGGAAACTCCGCAAGAACTTCTTCGGCCCTGTATTAGCCACCTACAGAACGCGCCCCCACTAATGAACTTAGCCGTGAAGGACTTGAGCCTCCAAATATCCAAAACTGGCCAGAAATTGGCCATAAGAACAGGTAGACTACTCAGTTCCGACGCGACAGTAAGAACAAGAACCCGCCCGTATGGTGTACCACGACGCATAGTCTATAAATAGAGATGATGAGGACGGAGCCCCGAAACGGGGTGGCTGCAAGATAAAAACTTAGGAAGGCGCGGGGTGACCCAAACAGCAGTTAGTTTCAATTCGAGGCGGGGGGGGGGGAAGGACCTTGTGATAAAATGTTTGTACGTGCGGAGGGGAAGGGAGTATTCTCTCTCACGTTTCGCATGCCTTATCGCGGTTCGCCCATTCATTGACCACACTTCCTCGAGAGGACGCGTCGTTGTTTCAACAGAACCGATCATCGATTGCCAGTCGTTCCTTCCAAGTTCGATGTACTTTGCCAAAGAAGGTAACTCAATGGCGTTCTCCCTAGCCTATTCTATCCTATCGATATCACTTCCAGCCTTTTCAACTCACTGTTTTTCCCCGGCACAGCCATCGTCTCCTCCTGGCTATTCCATGCCTCAAATATCTCCCTGTTGAACCTTTCCTTCTACTTGTCCAACTCAGTCATGCACATTTCTCTCTGTCTTTGTCGCCCAACACCGACGTTTCGCAACAAGATGAACCCTGCCTCCAAACTCGGAGCCGCGTTCGCATTTGAAGAACTTGTCGTCTTCATCGTCTTCCTTCCTGAATCTTTGTCAGTGTTGTCAAAGGCCGTTCAGTTGTCCTCAGTCCTGAAATCGACCTTCGGCTTTGCCCCTGTATCTATTGGTCCGTTAGGTACCTATTATTTCTTTCAACATTCCGCGCACATCTAGACCCCCCTTTTTATTATCCTTGGATTCGTTTCATAGGCTTTGTTCTCTCTTGTCAAAAGCAGCAGATTTGTTGTTCTTGAACGCCTCTAAACCTACAGTGGGTTTCTGATGATGAACCCCCTCCATACCTACCGTTCGTTTCCAATGTACCAACCTCGTTGATTTCGAACTCTTCCATTCGTCATCTACAACCTTAATCCGCTCCCTCGGTTGCCCTATTGTTCTTGTTTGTCCACTTCGCCTCCCAATCTTCTCTCGGCAACCTCTCTTCTATATCACACATTGCATACGGTACTAGTCTACTTGCCATATTAGCTTGCTTACGCCTCTTCCCAATCGTGGGGGTTGGATCCGAAGGGGGGGCGCACTCTCTCTCTCATGTTTTGCATGCCTTAGCGGTTCGACCATTGACCACGCGTCCTCGACAGGACGGAGCATTGTTCCCACATGACCGATCACCGATAGTCAATCGTACTTGTCCTGCGTTGCCCAAAAGGTGGCTCAAAAAGTTTTCCGTGACCTATCTATCCTATCGATATCACTTCCCACCTTTCAACCCGCTTCCAATGCCCCAGTACATCAGCTACCGTCTTCTCCTGTAGTTATTTCATGCCTCAAACATCTCTCTGTAGTCTATCTTTTCCTTCTACGTTTTCCCAGCTCAATCATGAGCATTTCCCTCCTGCACAACCGACATTCCACAAGTACATGAACACTGGTCTGTGCACTCGGAACGGAATTCATTCACGTCTGGATTTTCATGTCTTCGTCGTCTATTTTCCTACATGAATCTTCGTCTACGTTCTCGAAGGTCAATGCCCGCAGTCCTAACTTGACCTCGAGGATTGCTCAGGTAGATACTCCTTCAAATCCATCCCCTCTTTCAACATTCCGTACACATCCAGACCCTCCGTGTCCTTGGCTTCTTTGTTTAGATTTGCCTACGCCGTAGGTTGGTACGCCAATTCTTCTGATTTGCCCACTTCGCCTCCCAATTTATTTTCGGCAACCTCTCCTCTCCCTATCGAGCATGCGGTACTACCATCTCGTGATGAAATCCACCCAGAAAGACCCGTATCCTTTGCGTAGGGCCAATCGGTTTAGAAAAAGTAAGAGCAAAAATCCCGTTTATCATATCTAGGTGGATGCCTGCTCCAAATAAGAAGATGTGCTCGCGTGGAGGCAACCAATAAGCGTCGAGCCTCACGCTAAATACGTTTTTAAGTGGTGGCGCGTTCTGTACTTCTCTTTCGCCTCGCGAAAAAGGTGATCCCTCCGGCCTTTCCGGGCCATGGTATACTGCTTGCTGTAGTAGCCTTCCGACGTGACGGGGAATACGTCGAGCTTCAAGTTCGAAAAGCTCCCCCTTACGGGTGTCTTCTGTGAGTGAATCCTGATACTTCCCTTGAAAAACGGTATTGCACGACCGTTGACCAAAGGTGTCGAGGGGAGCTGCGGCGATGGAAACTTGAGTCTGGTGGCCACGAAGATCCAGCATCGCGTTGTCCTCACGGTATTATTAAGGTAAGCAGTGTCCAGTTTTACATGTACATGTGATCAATCAACTCTGTAGACCGTCCACACGGCGGCGAATAACCTATTCCTGTTCGCCCATGCCCCCTTCTTTCGTTGCGTCTCTCCGCACACACAAGCTTTGAGGATAGCGTGGGGCGGACAAGAAACTTGAAGCAATTCAATACGCATGCACTCGCTATCCGAGGGCGGCTTCGGATGAAAAAACGAAACTACAGTATGAGCATGCCTACGCACTCCAGGCAACACCATATCATGTGGCGGCCTTGTTTCTCAATCGCACATACAACCTGCAATCGCATGTGTGTCTGTGGCCGGCCATAACCTTCCTGCTCTGCAGTTAGCAGGCGCCAGCCCTGAAGAACGTCTAGTCTCGACCGAGGCGGAGGTTCTTAGTACCTACAATATTATGTTTCCTAATAGGGTTACGCTACGAATGGCCACAATCTAGGGATCAGTGCAAGGAGTTCTTGACCGAGCCAACGACCGAGCTCACAAACATATGGTGCTCAGGTTGCGAGGTTTGCGAAGCTCAAGTTCTTAGCTGCCAAGGTTGTAAGTGCCGGCGCTTACTGCAGCAACGAGTCCGTCCTGCGCCCTGCACCAAGAAGCCTGCATCACATGTACGTCCGTGCCCGGCGATGACCTGCCTGCTGGAAGGCAGCAAAAGACAGTCAACCGTAATGCGGCCACGAAACGAAGTACAATTAAAGAAACGAACAACAACATCGCTGGGATCCAACACGTTCGGGCTTGATGTCGGAAGATTGACCGTGAATGCCATCAACAACCTCACACTGCAGGTCGAAGTCTCTCAGAGGCACGTCGTCGAGCACCAGCATCTCACTCGGCACAACACCTGTTGGCAGTGTCAACAAATACTTCTACAAGCAATAAACCACTATTCTCCTCGGCGCTAATCACGCCTCTCCCCCAAGAAAGCCTGCCTGCCGCCAGCTCTGGTTGTGTTGTGGTGCGGCGAAATGACTCTCCCCCTGCCCGACGTAATAGGTGCGCTATACGAAGTCGGTTGTTCCAACGCTGCGTGATGAGCGTGGGAAGCACGCTCTCTCTCTCTCTCTCTCTCTCTCTCTCTCTCTCTCTCTCTCTCTCTCTCTCTCTCTCTCTTGCACTTGACAACAGGCACAGGAGGGGTGCGCGAGGCTTCGATACAGTCGCGTGTGTACCCAAAACAAGGTTAAATGATTCCCCAACGACACTTGCGACCCCCCCGCGCGTGCAACGCAACACGACTCACCAACCAGAGAGCAGAAGACAGCGCAAACAGCAAAAATACCCAGGCAACGTGCAAGGGTGCAAACGACAACAAGTGAAACTACTTGTTTCCGAGCAACTAACGGGCACTTGCGGCTGCGCGCACAAATGTCGATCACCGACGGTCATTCGTTCCTTCCTACTCTGCCAAAGGTGGCTCAAAAACGTTTTCCCTCATCTAGAAGGTGCGACTTGGGGCGTGTACTCATATCCGTGCATGCCATAGTCGGTAAACCAATTACCTCGCATCCCTACAGAGACGAGACGGAGCACGCCGGGTTCTCACCGGACCGGGTGCGCCTGGGCGAGGGATGTGAAAACTGTCACCATGTACCCCCCTTTCCTTCAAGGGGACTTCGGTCGTTCCGTCCAAGCCCGAAAACAGCACAGCGTCGACCCAAGCATTTCAGACTCCACCACAAGGTGGCGGGCTGGCAAACGAGAGGGGCGCGAGGGGTCGAACACCCGAAACTTAACCTACATTTTTTCCCCAATAATCGCACATTCCAAAACAACGTTCCCTTTCCTGCCCGCCACCTTACCCCCAACCGTAGTTCGTACACTTGCTAAACAATAATAAACCGGCCGAGCACTATACACGAGCGGAGTGAAGCCGGACTGTGGAGTAGACGCAACGCGGGAGCGAACCACTCCATTTTGTCTATCGAGAGCCCACGGAGTGCGCCCGTCCAACGTGAACCAAGCAAAAAAAACGATTGTTGCGGGGCCGTCACCGCATACCGCCCGCGGCTTGCCGTTCTCTCGGTTCCTTCATCCACCACGAGCGGTTATTCAGGATACTAAGCAGTGCCATAGACCTGGCGAGGGCATTATTGGAGGGAATGGGGGGAGTTGAGATCGTGGAGAGGGACACGAAAATGCACTAACGATGTTGGAGACCATCAACAACACACGTGGAAGGGGGGGGGGGACAGGATGCTCTGCACATCCGTCTCACCGTCGTCTTGACGTAAAAGCCACCGCAGGTTTCGCTGCTGCGAGTAAAGAATCAAAACATGCACAGCACGCATGTATGGGTCAACCCACGGAAACACCGGAGGCACCACAACAGCAAAACCGACGTACCGACAGGGCGTTGACGCCTCCGCAGATATCATCAGAGTCGCCAGCGCACGCCATCGTGCACGTTGCTTCTCCGTAGACGGCGTAGTCGGCGTTGTTGCCGCACCAGCACTGACATCAATTCGAAGGGTGGCGAGTCGGGCGGCATTGCGCGTCAGGAACGAGCGCCCATGAAGCAGCACGAATATTACAGTCGCTAAGTTTATCCGTGCCTCTTGCGTGTTCTTGTTCACGTCCGCTCACGGGTGAAAGACACTGCCTTCTCTTAGTGAGGTGTGTGGCATCAGCGGAAAACAACCTACACCGCAAGAACATGCTCGTCGCCGGGCATATACAGCATCCTTTATCTATTGTGCTTGTATTTGATCACCGCGTCTGCGCACGTGCCGGAAGGCTTTTCATATCGTGGTTCTTGTCGTGAAGAGTGCGCCATCAACGGAAAATAACTTGCCCCATCTGGACAGGGGGGGCTTGTTGTGAGATGCTCCGCTTGCAATCGGGCGAAAGAAAACAAACAAGCGAACGAGAAAAACTCCCCACATTGATGTGGATCGGGACGAATGATAGCCGGCCGAGTCATGGTCATCTCCTAAGGGGTATCACAACATGAGACCTCCTTGCACATACAATTCTTCCACGCACAGAGAGACCGTTTATTCCGACACAACACGCCTCACATGACCGTTGATGATCGCCCACACGGACAGAAGACCAGAAGACGAACATGTTACTGGTACACAACAACGGCTCTCGGTTTCAAATCTCAACTCACCTCTCGACACCACACGCGTGACCGCTGATGATTTTCCACACGGGCAAAGAGACACACGCCGTTGCGACAGACGAACACGCACAAAACGAACGGCTCTCGTTTTCTTCAAGCCTCGACTCACCTCTCTCCCGTACTGGGTACCGTAGTAGGCGAAGGCAGAGCAAGTAGTCGCGCACTCCTGTTTTGTCGTGAGTCATGTTGCCGGAACCAGTCGTTCAGTCATTGACATGGTCGTGAGTTGCGTTCGCGGGAGAGACAAGAATAACAGCAGCAGCAACAGCAGCAACAGCATACACCGCGGCAGGTTAGGGGAGGAAAAAACGGGCGGTGGGAGGAGACTGAGGTTCTACAATCGGCGTGCGGCGCGACGCCCGAAATAATGGCCGAGCGATAGCCAGGTTCGTGGAATAGCGGCGCAACGGCGACCCCAACGCTCCAAGACAAAGGACAACCTTTGCCCGCCTGGGGTCGTCCCCAAAAATCAGAGGCTTGATTCTGAAGTGTTCCGAACAGGTATCTCACTCTTGAAGATAATAAGTGTGTTGTCCGTCATGGAGCGGTGATGCCAAAAACGATCGATCGTCGACACGAGACGGCCGGCACACAACAGCGCAAGACAAACGAAAACAAAAAACTAGAGAAGCAATAGATAACAATAAGTTGGTCATCATCCAGCACTATATATTCGCAGAGTGAGTTTTTTCTCACAAATAAATCCTGGTCTAGGATGAAAGCGACGCGCTGCAAAGCTCGGTTGTTAGTAAACCATAATCGACTTCGTAAGTCGCGAGGGAAGGGATTGCTGTACCCTTCTCGCGATAAAAATACCTCAGGCAGGACCGCAGGAGGGGGTCCAGCCCCCCCCTCCTATGTGACGCCGGTTGGGTCGTCTAGCTGGTAGAAGTGGAGTATAGGGGCCAGAGGGGCAGACGACAGAGTCCAAAGACGGGAGAAAAACAAACAAAAAAAACATTCATCGCTAATCTTGTGTTTTTGCAAGAAAAAACACAACAGTAGAAGATGAATGGTGCGATACAGCGCGAAAATATACATGTATGGTCGGCGCTACAGCAGGTTGTCAATGGCCGTGAAGAAGGCGCAATCGCCGCAGGGGCTGGCCCAGCACATGATTCCGTCGTGAAGTTCGAGCCCACTCCCGCCCTTCTTACCGCAGTGGTCATGCCGTTGGACGCGCTGGATCGTTCAGTGAAGACACGGGCGGTTTGCGAGTCGCCGAAGCAACCGAGGTACGCGGGGTCGGTGGGCCCGGGAACAGCATCCGGAACGGGCGACGGGGTATCTTCCACCGTGTCCGGGACGGGCGACGGGGTTTCCACCACCAAGCCAGTCGAGTAGACCTGCGGGCAGGCGTTGTCGGGCGTTGTCGGGCGGGGGGGGGGGGGGCG
>CACKRE030004666.1:10430-26052 GCA_902602495.3 Ectocarpus sp. CCAP 1310/34 | reverse complement strand
TAACCTGGTTGCCGAGTTCACGAAGTGAATTGGCTTGTTTTACAACGTCGTTGCCAAGCGACGAAACCCAATCCCGACGGCAACACCGGGGGGGGCGGCTTGTTTTACAACGTCGCTGCCAAGCGACGAAAACCCAGTCCCGATGGCAAACACCGGGAGGGGCGGCTTGTTTTACAACGTCGTTGCCAAGCGACGAAAACCCAACCCCGATGGTAAACACCGGGGGGGGGGGAAACACCGGGGGGGGGCTTTATACGAGGCCGTTGGGGGAGTGGGTAGTACTTACGGATTTGGACCTAAAGGAGAGTACGACAACCACCCAATAATATGCTCGCCACGCCGCGCGTTCGTGTGAATGATTAAGATTTGGTGTGCAGTGGGACACCTACGGAGTCGACGATGCGCGGTAAGGACCTCAGCCAGATGCGCGAAGGACCATGATGTGGTAGATTACGAGGCGCGAAATGGCTCAGAACATGATTGGCGGACATCGTCACTCCATCGAACTTATAAGGGCAAGATATACAACCGCACAGCTGCTGCGCTGATGATAGCTGTCATGTGGTGAAATAAGGTGTTCCCAAGTTTTTCTGCGTGAAAATGGTGACGTTTTTGTGCTCGTTGGCGCTGGTGGCGGAATCTTCGCGGACAATTAATGCCGAATACCGCGGGTCGCTGAACGGACAACATTAAGGGCTGCCAGCTGCCCCGATGCACACGCACGCGGACGAGAGCGCGCGTAGGCCGAACGCGAAGCCGGCACGCGTCGGTGTTGGTCATAACTTTCTTCCCCTGGTCTGTTTCGAATATTATTACGCAACTGCTGTGCGTTGCATACATAAATGTCACATCCAGCCTTCACCAATAATTGTAAATCTCGATTTCCTCGGGAGGAAAAAGGAGCGGGTGACGCCGGTGCCGAAAATGGCAGCGACGGAACCACCCGGCTTGTCGAGAGCTAAACCAAACGGTATCATTTTCTTTCGGCACCTCTTTGTAAAGGAGTCGTTGGGCTCTGAGAATCGGTCCAGGGGGCGGGGAATCTCACGTGCTTGTATGCAACCAATAGTGCGCAACATGCAACCTATGGCGAACCAACATATCATACGTTGTTCCTCGTCAGGGTTCCGGCCAAGCGGCCAGAAGCAAACAACAAATGGCCCGACGCGTTCCGATCCTTGAAAACCAACCAAATATTGTTTGAAACACATGCAGTCACTCGCGTGCGCCCGCCCAGGGAGCATGTCGCCTATGATGCTGTACATACACGATCGCTCTGTTGTCATAAATCTACCAATGCCTCGTTGTCATCTCGGAACAAATCCAATCGCCGCGCCATGTAATTTTCTCCTCTCAGCAAACAACCTCCAGCAACCAACAACTCCGTGCCAAAAAACCTCTACCCCAGAAGGGAAGCAGGGGATGCGTTGGCTCCGGACAGGAAACAAACCTAACCTCCTCCTGGTATTACCCACACGTCAGGCAACAAGCGAATCTTGTTTGACATCTACACAAGACGACGCGGGGACATGGGCTTAAGAAGAGACCGAGTGAGCTCGATGTACACCATGTACACCACTGTGTAAACTGTACACCGATCGATACTATTGTAGACACGATGTAGGACCGATTTTCATGCACATGATCCGCACCTGCCATACACCAGTTACGGAACAGACACACACATGGTTGTGTGGAGAATATTAGACTACGTAGACCAAACGATCTCAGACGTGTCAAACCACACCTCCTTGTCGAGATCAGGGCAATCCCCGGTGAGCTCCTCCCCAACAGGCGTCACGGCGTTGAAGTCGACCACCACTTGGGCTTCCTCATCGTCCGTGCAGCAGGCACTGGACGACGCGATCGAGTTGTCACAGAAGGTCAAGACCTGTTGTGCCGATGGGAAAAAGTTTGCAAGTGTACGGCAGCACTTAATTGCAGTGTCCAACGGACCTAGTCTAGTTGCATAGGGCGTGCGTGGGGACGGTCTTGGTGATCCCGAGAAGGCACCTCTCTGCTACGCTGTTACGCTGGCGATTGTTGTTGTGTCGAACAATGAAGTACGTAAAAGTATGCATAGTCCAGGGGCAAACACTAACTGATTGTTGTTGTTGTTGTTGTTGACTTCACATTAAACCGTATGCCAGTTGCTAAATGCCAAAATCTAGCAAAGACTCTCGGCCCGTGGTCACGAAAGTGCTGGAGCCATCTGAGGATCTAAAGAACACGCACACGTAGCAAGAAAAAGGTGTACAAGAGCCCGAAGAGGTACTACTACACCTATATATAATCCCTGCAGCACCGTACGCGTGCCCAAAACTGAACTACACGTCCGTCTCACCGTTCGACTACAGCAACATCACCCCCTACTTGTCCCACTCTGTACCAAAACGAATGATTGCCGACTACAGCATACTTGCTGTCTGAAGTGCTGTCTGTACAAAAACACCATGGTAGGCATGGAACAAGAAGCTGGCGGGGCACAAAGCTGCTGTCTGAAGTGCTGTCAGAATGTGTCTGCGGACGTACAGTGAAAAAGAACAACCAACCAAAGCCATGATTGCAATGGACAATCACCCGAACCTCTCCCGATCGTCTGTGTTAGGCACGCAGTGAAAATATCGACAATAGCTAAGAATCGTTCCACATTGAAGGGGTCTTCCACGATCAGGCACATAACCAAGGCACCCGGGTTAGCCACGCCATCTCTGACGGGTCTCTCTACAAAACCAGTGACGACGTCATCACATAGAACCAACACCGAAAATCAGGAAAAAAACGAGAAAAATTACCTGGTCATAATCCGTAGGTTTGTCGTCGATGAAGCAGAGAGGATGCGAGGCCACCTTAGTGGCGACCAGCGCGGCTAGACACGTGAAGGCACGCATCATCACGTAGCCTGCTGCTGGCTCTACTCGGTCGGGATCCGGAGCAGCAGCAGCCGGGAAGGGCGAGAGATTATGCCCACACAGCGGCCGTCAGTCAGCGGGTTTCTCGGTAGGTGGAGTATAACAAGATGGGTGGATATTTGCCACTACAGATCCAAATGCTTCCTCTCCTCAAGCCAGAAGATCCTCGCTCTGAAACCCTCCGTTTTGTCTCTTTCCGCCTGTCGCGCAGCGCTCTGACAAGGCTACATTGTAGCTGCCCGGGATCCGTTGGGAAGCTGTTCCATTCATTTGTCTGTCCATCTTGGCACCTCCCTGTCTCGTCCGCTCGTGGAAACCTATCTGCTCCATCCGGCCATTCACAGCACGTCACCTCACATGCAGCAACGGTTCGCTATCGCTCGACTTTCAGATACATGCATTGCATATATTCATGTCGAACATGTTGTTACCTTTTCAGCACAGATGTCCAGGACATCATCCCATGTGTTGCGGGATCTTGTGAGTTCTCTTTTCGTTCCATTTTCGGCTTCTCGTATATTTCTTGGTCGGTCTTCTCTCTGCACCTGTCCCTCCCGCTCGCGGAAACCTCTCCTCCCCCATCCACCCATTCACAGCACTTCACCTCACAGCAGCACAGCAGAAGTATCTCTCCCTCCGCTCCCTCAGATGCATGCATCTATGTCACTGCTTGCTGCCATGTGTCAACTATTCAGAAAGTTTTCCGGGAGATATTCCACCTCGTCATGGATCTTCGGACTCTAGACTATGTTCCGTTCCGTTCCGTTCCGTTCCGTTCCGTTCCGTTCCGTTTCGTCCGCTCCTCATTTTCTGCGTCCGTTTGTGGTCTGCGTCTGTATCTGACATGCCCGCTCGGATAAAACTCTCTCTCGTCTATCGTTGATACAGGAGTAAGTAGCACACGCCCGCGAGTTCCTCTCGCACAAAAAAAGAAGTCGTCCATGGATCCGCTGGATACGGCCCTACCACCTCTCTCTATCAACCACATGTTCTCGATTGCGATCTCCTTTTCCCGTTATTTGACAACCGCATGGCACGCCGCTTTTTACGCAACAGGCTGTTTTGTACTCGTGTCCGGGCCGCCCGCCCTCTCTCTCACACACAACAACGACCGCCCCAACGCATCAAATTCCCCACCCCTCTCTACACGCAGTCTTCGACGAACTCAGCAGAGACCGTAAAAAAGAATTCGTAACAGCGAGCGGTTCATTTTTTTCTTGTTTTGCGCATGCATACATGGTCGCCCGGGAGGGCTAGTGGGTGACCTCGCAGCCCCCTAAGGGCCAGGTCAAGGGTTCGAGTCCCGGCAGAGAGAGTTTTTTTTCACCAAATAAATCCTGGTCTACAGGATGAACGCGACGCGCTGCAAAGCTCGTTTGTTAGTAAACCATAATCGACTTCGTAAGTCGCGAGGGAAGGGATTGCTGTACCCTTCTCGCGATAAAAATACCTCAGGCATGAACCGCGGGGGGGGGTCCCCCCCCCGCCTCCTATGTGACCCCGGTTGGGTCGTCTTGCTAGTAGAAGTGGAGGATAGGGGCCAGAGGGGCAGACGGCAGAGTCCACCAATGATGGGAGAAACACAAACAAACACGAGTTGTGATGATGTCGTGGAACATCTGATTTCCGGCACAAAGCGTTTTGATGAGGCGCCTACTCCCCCCTCCTGTTCGCCGTGTACCACCGCCGGCACCAGATAGTTGGGGAGCAACAACACCGCATGGCTCTCGTTCTCACTCCCCATCCATCCCTTCTCTCGCCCGCTGATGGTGTGTAGACTAACAATTGTGAAAGAGACGTACTGCCCGCTGATCCCCCCCTGATCCCCCCCAACCCCCTTTATTTTTATCCGACGGCGGCGTGTTCTCCGTTCGTTTGCACTTTCTTCGGGTTCAATTCGGTTGATCACCAGAGAGAGGCTGCAGCCAATGGTAGCACACCATCACCCAGAGCATACTTTCAGTTCGGCGACAACGTCACGAGGGTAGCTACTGCTGTACATCGGCTGCGCGTTAGAAAGGGCCGGCCAGTGCACCGAGCCGAGAGTAACCGGGAACGGCCCGCCAGCAGAGAGAGGTGAGAGAGGGAACACCTGCTGTGCTACGTTGCTACATGTTGCACTGCTGTTGTTGGTCGTCGGCACAAAGCAGACGGGCGCATGTGTTGAGAGGCAGCCGCGTACAACACTCTTCTTGTTGTGTGGACACATACGATGCACGCAAGGAAGCGTGGGTGAGGGTGGTGGCTGGCGAGTCAGCAAGCTTGGGCGGAACGGGGAGGGCGTATAGCAGTGCCATCGTTGCGAAACTCTCTTGTCGCATCATATGTACTCCTCCTACTGCTGCTGTGGTGCAATCTACAGCAGACAACTTGATCCCCTTTGCAGCAGTCGCAACAGCAACCTTATTGCCCTGGGCTGTCGTCTTCTTGCAGCCGTCGGCAAAAGGACACCGCGTTCTCTCGTGTTTGCCATGTCCCCACATACAGTGTGTCGCACACGAAGGGAAAAGACACGCAGAGACGTCGAGCTCCATGGCGTGGCTGCTTGATGATAGTCTACACCCCCGGTGTGCCTCGTCATGGTATCCCTTCCCAAACCAACTACACTTGCGTTCCGAGCAATTCCGAGGATGTGTTTCCGCTCGACCATGGACTCAGGTCTTCACGTTTTACCCTCTTTCACGCTACTACCCTCTTCCCTCTCGGTCTGTCTCCACCCGTGTGCAGAACAAGGCAAGGACATTACACGGCCGCTTTCTGTAACCGCCTACAAGAGTGCCCTCGGTCTGCCTGCTACATCAAGCACTGCCTGTACTCTCTAAGTAGTACCACTAGTTGGACGGCTTTTGTGGGGACGAGCTAATCTTGCCAGCCAGCTGCGTACCGTATATGACACAAGATAACACACTCCCTGGACCAGTTTTCAAAGCTCGATTACTCCACGACGAAGAGGATGCATAAACGAAACGATACATTTTTGGAAAGCTCTCGACGAGGCGGTTCCAACGCCGCCGTTTTCGGCGCCGTGACTCTTTCTGTTATTGAGAAATCGATATTTGAAAATCGGTCCAGGTGCAAGGAAGATCTTCGATTGGAAATCTCTCTACATTCTCGAAGCGCGTCCGTCAAGAACCAACAAGACTTGGACGTACATCCGTGTGGGTGCGCAGGTGTGTTGTGTGTGTCGGGTGCATGCACAGATGTGTGTGTGTTTATATGTGGCGTATGTGGATCCACCTTGCTTCGCGAGAAATGAAGTGTGTCAGGCTAACGCAGACCCTGTCCCTAACCCTACCCCCAACCCAACTTCCCGACTGGACACTTTATCCAACATGTTTACTTATTAGAAAAGCCCTGAGAAGGCCACTGGCCCATGGAGATTTTTCGTTTACGTTGCAACCGTGTGCGTATTTGTTCGAGTGATCCCCCCCGGCGATTGATGCGCGATCAACCCATGGCATACATGCTGGTTCGGTACAACACCCGCAAGGATAAATGACATGATGCCACAGCTTCTTTCTGGTTCACCCTCCCCTGTGAAACGTGCAGTACCACCGAGTATATGACACAATATAACACACCCCCTGGACTGATTTTTGAAATCTCGATCACTCCACGACGGAGTTGCATAAACGAAACGATACATCTTCGGAGAGCTCTCGACCAGAAAGAGACACCTTCGACGCCGTCATTCTCGGCGCTGCGACTCTTTCTGCAGTTGATAAAATCGAGCTTTGAAAATCGGCCCAGGGGGCGTGCTATCTTGTTCCGTCGCTGCATTTTTGTAGGGATGCTAGGCCAATGAACAAGGGACACTAGTACGGCAACAGGCGTTTACATGGTGATGATGAAAGTACACCCCCCGACGTTCGTGCATACAAGTAGATATTAATAGGTCGATTGCTCTCCACCATACCTGGAGGGATGGCCGTAGACAACAACTTACGGTCTTGTTGCAAATATATCGTCAAAAACTACTATCCGACGACACCTTCTATTAGTTGTTGGCCGTTTGTAGCGCCCTGTTGATAGAAGAGTAGTCGAGCCATGCAGCAGTATGCATGCAAGAGAGTCCGTCTACTTTGGAGAAGGGGGTGCTGTTACTCGCAGAACTTGTGGTATTTTTCCAGTGCGGATTTTACTTGCTGCTATGGTATTATCCCAGAGTTTTAGATGCGTCGTTTATTGGCGTAAAACGACCGTAAGAATGCATAGTTGATCTCCGAACTTGGTTAAAATGTGATCACGCTGCTTCTCGGCGAGAGAGAGCGAGAGAGAGAAAGAGAGCTCTTTTGTTACTGGGCTGCTCTGCCGCGGTACATACGCCTTCTCTATTCATATCATCATGGTCTTGTTCCTCATTCGCAGGTAGCGCTGGAAATGCTGTCTCCTGCCCAGCATGATTCCCATCACACACCCAACCACATCCCCCCCCCCTCGGTGTTTGCCATCGGGATTGGGTTTTCGTCGCTTGGCAACAACGTTGTAAAACAAGCCAATTCACTTCGTGAACTCGGCAACCAGGTTACCGTTATTTTTTTGGCGGTAACCATAATGGTGGTCGAGTAGATCATGTTGTGCGGGGTGGAGAATCCTCACTCCGCGCAAGGGGGATGATCGCACCACGTTGTGTTAAAATGGTCAAGCACCCTCGAGGCAGTTACACAGTGCTTACAACTGTCTCTGGAAGTGAAGCACCAGAAAATAAATTGAGTCATACGCAGCTGTCATCCGTATCCAAGGAAGTAAGCACAAGATGCCGAACACCCTTAGCAGGATGCAGCACACCCTTCATGCGACTCGCCGAATATCTCACGGCGCTTCGCGCTTGGTGATGTGAGAGCCTGGTCCGGTGAGAACCCGGCGTGCTCCGTCCCGGCTTTGTAGGGATGCGAGGTCAATGGTCTAACGACTACGGCATGCACGACTATGAGTACCCCCTCCCCCCGCCCCCCCCGATGGGTCATCGGTGATGGGTCCGGTGGGAACTATGGTCCGTCCCCTCGAGGACGCGTGGTCAATGATCTCACCGCCAAGGCATGCAAAGCATAAGAGTACGTCCCCCCCCCCCCTTGCCGTTGCCCCCCCCCTCTGCATACTCTGTGACAGGATACAAGTAGAATGCCGATGCCGCCGCGCCCGGCAGGGATGAGCAGCTCGTTCACCCAGAAGCTCTTGGTGGTCGTGATACTGGCGTGCCTCCTCCTGACCCGCACGCGGGAGACCCACAACGGAGGAAACCACCCCCCTCCTCAGGCCGATGACCACCACCACAGGTACGCGGCCAATACCCCGCTTCCCTTTGGTCGCTGGTGGTGGTGTCCACTCGATGCATGTGCCGTAAATGGCACAAGATAACACACCCCCTGGACCGATTTTCAAATCTCGATTTCTCGACAACAGAAAGAGTCACAGCGCCGAAAACGGTGGAGTTGAAGCTGTCTCGTCGAGACCTTTCCGAAAATGTATTGTTTCATTTATACATCATGCTCCTTTGTGGCGTAATCGAGCATTGAAAATTGGTCCAAGGGGTGTGTTATCTTGTGTCATATACGGTAATACCTTCTCAGGAGAGGACAAGGGTGCAGCACTAGGACATCCCATGGGGAACTACGCATAGAACATGGCGGGGGGGAAGGGGGGGGTCGGGGAAGGAGCATTTATATGCTTTTATAGGCGTTGGACGCGGATGGCCCCATGATACCAATGAGACCGAATGAAGGGAGGGAGGCGAAGCAGGCGCGGACCGAGAACGCTTCTGTTAAGATAGCGACACCAGCATCAGCGAAATCGTCTGCACCCCCCCCTTCCTCATGAAGACTTCGTCATGCTGCAATGGTTCGTGTCCGCCAAGTGCTACAGCAGTATTGCCTCTGGCATTCGTCTCCGGTCGTTTGTGTCCGCAAAATGCAGGAAAAGCTGTCCTCCCCCCCCCCAATTCGGGCACTGATTTTGCCGACCTGAATACTGCTACTTTTTATGCTTTACTGTATTTGCATTTTTTTGTTAAACGGTACAGCGAAGATACCAATCATAATCTTCAGCCTTGGTCCGCCGCCGCCGCTGCCGCTGCTAGTCCCGCTGCTGGTGCCGCTGCTGGTGCGTATTGCTTTTGTTTGCTTTTTTGGTTAGCAAGGGCATGGTACAGCAGCAGTTGTCGCTTCAGAGTAGAGACCTCTCCTGCTGAGGGTGTTGCTTTTTTTTTCCCTGCATCTTCCTTCCATGATATTGGGTCCAGTGATCGCAGTATTCCATTGCTTTTTTTTTTTTGTTTGCTTCATGTCTGAAGAGGATACACGTCCGTTTTTGTTGCGCCGTGTTACAATAGTTAAGGCCTGCATTTTGCTTCCATGTTTTTTTTTGGTTGAGGGATGGCAGTGCTCAACTGCATTCTTTTTTTGTTTTTTTCTCCACTACTAGAGGATGCCTGCGTCCGTTTTCGTTGGACCGCCGGAAATCTATGCCTCTCGTCGTCAGGATCAGCACGGGTTCTTGCCTGTGGATGCGGTGAAAATAGGCCGCGAAGCGTTTGAATGCGAATGATTCATTCATCGCTCATCGATCTTTTCGGACTCTTTTCAATGGATGGAGATGGATTCGTTGTGTCATAGGAAGAGTGTTCTAAAATCAACGACAGCGTCAACAGCCAGCCATGGTAGACTTGTGTGTGCCGTTTGTTTTGTTGACCATCTACCGTAGTTGTCGGAGAGATGGCACCCTCGCGTTGACGTTTTTGTTTCTATATTGCGTTTTTCTCCACTACCAGGGAGGTGGGTACCACTGCAAAAAAAAAACAATTTTGGAAACATCTCGTCGAGGGCTTTCCTGAGAGGTAGTACCGGTTGGCGTTCGTGACCCTCCTAGTTTTGGAGAAATATTAACTGAACAACGCGACCACGGAGGTGTTATCTCTCCGACTCTAACGGTATACCCCCATTCGTGTCTGCGCAACCCCTTCAAGTAGCGTTGCTTTGGCGCCCTCAGATTTTCCCGCCTCCGTCCACTTCCTTTCACGCGAACAAGAACATCGTCATGATGAGGGTCATTTATTGTGTGAGCAATTGGCACAACGCATACCGCACGTACGTGTGTACACGAAGACATGCATATGTGTATCATGAATTGGCAACTATCACAGTGGGAATGCACCCGCCTGGCTCCTGACGTTGTCTTGGTCCAGATTAGCGCCGCTGTCGTTCCGTTGAACACACACCGGTGAACTTCGCACTACAGTCAGCACCCGAAAAAAACGTCAGTTATGGGTCGATGTTCATTCTCTTTCTCCTTCTACACCATCGAGCGTAGTCATATTACGTAGAGAATTTAGTGTGTAAGATCCGCCACGGCTAAAGTTTTGTGTGCTTCCTAGTCGACTTTTTCTTAATTCATCGCCAAATTCTATGCTTGTAAGTGGAATATTGTGTAAGATTCGCCACGGCTGAAGGTGTGTGTGCTTCCTAGTCGACTTCTCTTATTTCATCGCCAAGTTCTATAGAATTTAGTGTGAGATTCGCCACGACTGAAGGTGTGTGTGCTTCTTAGTCGACGTTTCTTGCTCATCGCCATATTGCATAGAATTCAGTGTGGAAGATCCGCCACGGCTGAGGGTGTGTGTGATTCCTAGTCGACGTTTCTTATTCATCGCCAAAATCGGAGCCTGCCTTTTGTTCCTTGAAAGTTTGTTTCTTGAGTGGCGGGCGCTTGACTGCCGTATGTTTCCGTTGGTATGCATACCTTTTCTTCCCAGGGGAGGGTTCCGTCGTCGGGGCCAACATTGTCTGCCAAGGAGACGGCAGGGGTCAAGACACTTACCGGCTGCTCACATGGCCGTGGCCGTACGTCGTGGCGTACTTCGTGAGTGTCGACCAATATTGAGTTTGGATAACCCTAGTAGCCGTATCCTAACTTCCCGGCTGCTCACATGCTGTGGCCGTGCGCCTTAGTGTACTTGTATGAGGTGTTCACGATTTGGGTTTGGTTCACACTTGAATAACAACCCTAACTTCCCGGCTGCTCACATGCTGTGGCCGTACGCCTTGGTGTACTTGTATGAGGTGTTCACGATTTGGGTTTGGTTCACGCTTTTTTAACAACCCTAGCTTACTGGCCGCTCGCACGGTTGGGGGCGTGCACCGTGGCGTACTTCGTGAGGTGTGGACCGATTCGATGTTGTTTATCACGCCATTCGCTCCGGCGGTAGGATCTCTGGCTCAGCTACCGTAGCTTTGCGTAAGATATCACACCCCCTGGATCGATTTTGAAAGCTCGATTACTCGGCAGCGAAAGCAGTGACGGTGCAGGAAAAGCAGTGACGGTGCCGAATATGGCAGAGTCGGAACCATCGCGTCGAGAGCCTTCCGAACACGTATCGTTCGCCTTCGGCACCTCTTGGCCGAGGAGTAGTGGAGCTTTGAAAATCGGCCCACGGGGCTTGGTATCTTACGTCATACAACGTACGGTAGCTCACAATTATCAACTCATGTCCTGTGCATGCGTTTAGGAGCCGAAATCAAGCCGCTAGGCTATTGAGACAGCGGTGACTAGTCAATGGTTTGATTTCCGCCTCTGTTGCATTTAGTCGTGGGGTCGAGCGGCTTCTAAAGAGCACACCTGTTTCTCTCAGGAAAGCTGCTGCCCCAGAATGCGTTTGCAAGCTCGAACAATTCGGTTGGCATATGGGACATGTGAACCCACATGTATGGTTTGATCGTCAGCACAGAACATCTTTGCAAGCTCGAAAATGTACATGTGTATGGTCTGTGATCGTCAGCGCAGAAATCTTTGCGACCTCGAAAATATCTCAAAACGCTGGCAATGGGACATCTCCACCGACGCATGAACGGACTGACCGTCCACGGTGGCTGCTCGTCTCCGCTTTGCCCTTGTTGATTGCTCATCGTACTTGGCTGCCTCCTTGCTTTCTTTCAGCTGTGGAGATGCGCCAAGCTCGCCTACGCCGTGTTCGTCACGGAAGTGCTGGCAAGGTGGGAGGCGAAGGAGAGGGCGCGCGCTCGCCGCGCCCGCCGCCGCCGCCCGCACAGGTGATGGTAGACTTCGACGTCGAGGGGGGAGGCGGCGAATGTTTCGGAGCCGGCCCCGGCACCGCGTCCCCCAACGCCTCCGCCGCGGGCGCCGCCGCCGCCGCGGAAGGGTACGGAGAACGTCCGTGGCGCCGCGGGTAGAGAAAGCAACGAGCGCCGAGGAAGCGAGAACTGAGGGCAGGCAGGCAGGCAGGCAGGCAGGCAGGCAGGCAGGCAGGAGGTGTGAAGACCGTCGTTCGTTCGTCCCCGCGGCGGTCTTCCGGTTCCGCCGCCTGCGTCCACCCTTCATTTTTTTGCCGAAGCCCTTCTTCCTCTTCCGCTGCCGACCAGAAGCGCGAGTTCCCCCCCCGGAGAGGCTTCGTTCCCCCCCCGTCGTTCACCGGCAGCGTGAGGTGATGAGGGCGAGTACTGCTGTCGGGCGGATTCTAGCGTCGGCGACTGCCTGCGACATCGACGACGACGACGATGTTTGCGACAGCGAAAGACTGATTTGTTGTGTTTTTTTGTCGGAAGTAAACGCTAAGAACCGGCAGGGGGAAAAACTCCTTGTACCGTGGTGTGTAGAAACGACACGCATGCAAAGTTAGGGTTTGACTCTAGCAGTAAACACCGTCCGTGGTGTAGTGTAGTACAACACATTCGAAGAGTAGGGTTAACTCTAATGGAAGACACTTCCCATGATCCCAGTTCGATCGCGTCCTTCTTCCGAGAACTACGTAGTATTTTAAGGCATAAGCGCTGTGTTGGCAAGGGCAGCAGCCAAGATTGGCGCTGAGCATGTGGCCGTTTGATAAGGAAGGATTGAAGGTTGACGTATGCCGGGAAGGCGGAGTGGGGTGTTGGTTGACGCTAAACGCCGAGGGGGCGGGCTGCTGATCGAGCGGTCTGTGCGTCGTGTATCATGTGGGATGTTGGGGTGGCGTTGGTTTTTGGTCGGCGGTTGCTCTTTCGCGACAGCAAGCCGCAAAACTCTCATGAGGTGTACGTGGTATGTGATGCAGTATGCCTATGTCGACGAAATGATCACCATTTGATTGGATGTGATTCAAACAAGCCAATGTTGACGGATCACCGCTTATGATTGGACGTGATTCAGTAAGCCTGTGTGCCAGTTCTTGGCTTGTGACGGAAACTGGCGGGAATTGCAGTGTTGCTCCTTTGTGCTTATGTGACAGAAGAATATTGGATTTGGCTTATTATGGAAATACTCCAATGTAGAACGCCCCCCCCTCCCCGTCATTCCTTCGCCGGCCACCCCTTTTTCCCTTTGTCCATCAGATCGCGTTCGAACGCGACATAAGATATATGTATTGCGTTCGGTGTTGCTGGCGCGATGCATTAGGTATGCCGTTGTACGGGGGCATGGTGTAGAGATTGGAAGTGATTGTTTCCGCGTAATCTTGCGTTTCGAGGATATTCTGATGTAACGGTCCGTTTTCGAAGAGCGCCTCTTGGGCGCTATTGGCGCGGACCGGTTGGGTGAGCGCCCGCGCGTACGTCTTACATTCGCTGAGCAAGCAGGCGTGTTGCTAGCGAGAGCTCCCGGCTTGAGAGATTCAGCTAGCGCTTTAGCCCCTTGTCCATGGTTTATGTCTCCTGAAATTGTCGTCCACCTTGATGTGGTGTTTTTCTTGTCCTCGATTGTGTTGTTATTCCCGACCTCGATGACGAGCCGTGTGTCGTTTCTGTGTTGTCCTGTTGTAACGTGCGTTCGAGTGAGTGAGTGCCGCGGGTCTTGTGCACCTACTTGTGGTAGAATACCGCCAACGTCAAATGGAACACAGCAGTGCAGACCGAAGCTGCGAGTTCTTTGCTGTTCCATTTTGTGTCATTTGTGGGCTGGGTACCCATAGACTTGTGAACGTAGTGGTGCCCACGCCCACTTAGGGGGGGTTGTGTCATACTTTTATTTTTCATTTTGGTTACCCATGTACGGAGTGTTGTCGGAAATTGTGTATTGTGTATGTGTGTTGTGGTAATCATTTGCAGAGCATGTTGCCATGTGCTATACGTCGTCTGGCTCTATTTGCATCGTTCCTGACCGGACCGAAGTACAACTGCAGATCAAGGCCAGGTGGTGTTCACACGAGTCTTTGTACCCACAGTATCTATAGGCAGTGTAGACAAATTTACAAATTTATCTATCCATAGGTCATTTTCTGTTTGTAGCGTTAGACTACACCATCAGTGAAGCATTTGCACGATTTTCTTTTGTTACTATGCCCGATCATAAAGTCAAGGGCTCTTCTGTGTGTACTGCTTGCAAGCTTCCGGCTGCATGATCCACACGAAGGCCTTGTCCGTGCTCTGGCATGTACCGGTTTGTAAACGGGTCGAATAAAATATAGATATGCATGTAGGCTTTTGTGCGGTTGCGCATGTTGGTATATACCTGGTAAGTTGGGAAGAATGATTTCCCTCCAAAAATACTGAATCAAATTCGATGACTTGTTCTCGTTTATCGACTGCGTCTCTCCTCTCCGGCTGTCATGTGATTGGCTAAGAGCGGGGCCTGTAGGAGCTTGGTGCGTCCGGGGGTCGTCTGCCCACTTTCCTTAGCTTTAGCTCCAGTCAACCTCTGACAATCAATCCCCGCTGGATGGTGATAAGGCAGGCTGACGCTCCCCCCATGGTGAAGATTGTGCTTCGCGACGTTGTTGCAGTGCGGCCCTGTTCCTTCCCACTGGCATCCGTTTTTCTCCGTGCAACTTCGTACTCCGTTGTACGCCGTAGCGCCGGCAGCAAACAGGGTGGTGGATGCGCCGGTACACTGACGGCAGCGATCGATCGATGTGGTAGCCGTAGTGGTGGTGGTGACCGTGATCATTGCTGATGATGTGGAGTCGATGATGGCGGTGAAATGGTTACAGCTCAGTGACGGGGACGAGTCCGATAAGTCGCGGCCACCGTACTATAGCGGTCGATCATTTGATTTTGTGCTTGTTGTACAACCAAGTTAGTCTAATCTATGGGAAGATGAGCGCTCCATAATATATTGTTTCACATCCATAGATTGAGTGTGACTGCGAAAACAAACATCAAACGTGCCGTTCGTTCCGCTCTTCGGCACTGCATTAATCATAGTAAGTACTGCATGCAGTGCATCTATCTGCCCCCGTATGCCAGCGGATGGTTATAAACCAACACCAATCACGGCGAGCCGTTTGATTGTGAAGGTGAAAATAATTTCAAGACACATAGTCTAGGCCTACTAATCGAAAAGCGGGGTCAGTTGGGGGAGTGCACTCATAGTCGTGCATGCCGTAGTCGTTAGACCATTGACCTCGCATCCCTACAAAGCCGGGACGGAGCACGCCGGGTTCTCACCGGACCAGGCTCTCACATCACCAAGCGCGAAGCGCCGTGAGATATTCGGCGAGTCGCATGAAGGGTGCGCTGCATCCTGCTAAGGGTTTTCGGCATCTTGTGCTTACTTCCTTGCGTACGGATGACAGCTGCGTATGACTTAATTTATTTTCTGGTGCTTTCACTTCCAGAGACAGTTGTAAGCACTGTGTAACTGCCTCGAGGGTGCTTGACCATTTTAACACAACGTGGTGCGATCATCCCCCTTGCGCGGAGTGAGGGTTCTCCACCCCGCACAACATGATCTACTCGACCACCATTATGGTTGCCGCCAAAAAACAAAACAGAGGTAAAAAAAATAAC
>CACKRE030004661.1:169220-189510 GCA_902602495.3 Ectocarpus sp. CCAP 1310/34 | reverse complement strand
CGTCGCTTTCATCCTAGACCAGGATTTATCTAGTGAGAAAAAAAACTCTCTCTGCCGGGACCCGAACCCATGACCTGGCCCTTAGCAGGCTGCGCGGCTACCCACTGGACCACCGGGGCGAAAGGGAGGAATGAGAGGTTGTTCGATTTTGACTGTGTGTGTATGGGTAGGGGGAGTACTCCCTGTGACCGTGTTGTTCCCAGATGTTGTCGCATCAAGTGGCACCATGTGTCATGGACAGGTAGACGTGGAAGGGCAGCGACAGGTGAACGGCAGCAGCAGTATGTTGTGCATGGTGGCATGTTGGGCTTGTCCAAAGACGCAGTCCATCTTCGACCACACACAAAGGAGTTTGTTCGTGACTGTCGGAGTTTCGGAGGGCCCAAGTCAGTCTCAAGCAGCAGTAGGAAGGAGCGAACAGGCGCAGTGCTTCTCTACACTTTATAGACTCCGTCCTCCTCAAATCCTAACGGAGATGGTTACGTATCGCACAACGGCTAGATCCGAATTGCCGGCTAGCTCCGAAAACCAGGAGAGGTGGGGGAGTAGCTCAGACGAATGGCTGCGTGTGCGCTCCATCATGTGCATACTTGGCTGACTCTTTGAAGGGTAGAATTCTGGTTCAGTGGAATTTTGGCGGCATTTCGGCATTTCCGGTATTTGCCTATGTCACCTGGATGCATGGGACACTCAAATTTGTCACTCTACTTGCAAGGGACACGTTTCATTGTCAGTGTTCCCCCTTGCGGTTTCGCTTGAGAGCATCAGTAGATCAGGAAGGGTACGCAGGACCAACGTCACCCTTGTGGACCAAGAATGTTGACAGTTGCTGCTCCATGCCTTGGAATGTTCTTGTATCGACAACAGTACTAGTGTTGCTCATGGTTGACAGCCGACAATATAGCAAATGATGTTAAAACACTGTAAGAACAAGAACGCCCCTTTCTGGAGAAGAACGGACGACGAAATAAGAACTTGGCAAATAAGAACTGGTGCTCGGGTTGGGACAGCCAATAAGAACTGAGCCTCGCGAGATTCTTAAGTTCGGGCCGGCACTGTAGTGACCGCGCCTGGGACAAAGCCTGAACGCAGAGCGACTCTCACGGACGCGCCACCGAATCTCGCGGTTCTGCGTGATTAATGCATTCGGCGAATTATGTATGTTCCTGCCAGAGCGGCGCCAGGCAATAGATGCCCTCTCGGCGGACTGGCTTTCGCGGCAATAAGGCAGAAGCAGGAAAAAGGGCGTCCACATCTTCACGGAACTGCAGGGTGTGCGGAATGTTTGACATCCCAGGGTTCACGAAAGCCATACATGAAATATCCTTCAAGCGCCCCCGGTGCCCTACTGCTGTTTTGGCGGCGAAGAAACGCAAAAACCACCGTCGTGTTCGTACCGCACGGCGGGGTTGCTTTCGCGACCGTGGGCTTACGGCTAGGGGGTAACGACTGAAGGAATAGCAAAAAACGAAATTCTCAAGCAAAAAAAGTCTGACTGATGCATCGGGCGACCAACAGCCAAAAATGTTGGCGGGTAGAACGCGGTGGTTGCACGAAACTCCACCATACAGTTGGGGCCCGCGAATAAGAAACGTCAATTTCGGGTCGAGGCTCAAAGTCTTATTTGTGGAGCGAACACCAGCGCAACTACTAATTTTCTTTTAATTGAGTGTCTTTTTTTTCTGGCTGTTGGTCGAACACAGTACTCATGATCATTGACAATTTCTTATTTTTGGGCTCTACCGCCTGGCTTATATGTCACTCAGTCGCCAATTTTCATGTTACCCATTCTTTGGACAACCATATCCTCCGTCCACGAACGTCTCCCAACCGATGAGTGCGAAACAAAGACAAAACATGGAAACCCACTTCCGGGGGTCTTGTCTAACTCGTGCTGCCAAGGTGCCGAGGTGTGCCGCCCTCCCCTGTGCAACAATCGAAACAATGCATTGTTCGGAAGAACCGCTCAAAGACACACACCGGTCGCCCCGGTGGTCTAGTGGGTAGCCTCGCAGCCTGCTAAGGGCCAGGTCATGGGTTCGAGTCCCGGCAGAGAGAGTTTTTTTCTCACTAAATAAATCCTGGTCTAGGATGAAAGCGACGCGCTGCAAAGCTCGTTTGTTAGTAAACCATAATCGACTTCGTAAGTCGCGAGGGAAGGGATTGCTGTACCCTTCTCGCGATAAAAATACCTCAGGCATGAACCGCAGGAGGGGGTCCAGCCCCCCCCTCCTATGTGACCCCGGTTGGGTCGTCTAGCTAGTAGAAGTGGAGGATAGGGGCCAGAGGGGCAGACAACAGAGTCCAATGATGGGAGAAAAACAAAACAAACAAAAAAAACTCAAGCTATTTGCCATGGCCTCCGGTCCCCTAGTTTCGTACTTCAGTATCTCATGCCTCTGTGGTTGGGTGTTTCCTGATTCGGATGTTTCTTGTCTTTGCGTTCGTTTTGAGGTGTGTTTCTTAATCATCTTTTCTTATTTTACCTCAAAAGTTGAGGGTCTATCTCTTAGCTACATTTGTCTTGACGGCGGGCCGCATTGGTAATGACATAGTGACTACACTTCGTGATATTCAACGGAGATGTTCCTCGTGCCCGCCCCCGCGCCCCTCCTAGATCGGAACTGTTTCCCTTATGCCAATCTACGCAGGAAACCATGACAAGGGGTAGCGCCCTCAGATTGCCTGTGCCTCGAACCGTCTCTCAGAAAATCGTGTAGGGCACGTCTTCGTCTGGAATCCTCCTGCGAACACCCGCGGCAGCAGTTGCAATAGCAGTCCAAGAAAGACGTGAAAGCAAAATAGATACACGACGATCTCAGCCCGGGTACATAACGTGACCACGTTTGAGGCTTGGACTTCACAGCAGCGGCGCAACTAGCACGTGTTGCCCACCTCGCGGAAACATGCGCACCCACCATGAAACACACATCGCGAGCTGGGTGGCCCCAAACGCAGAAGGTGAAAAGCAGCAACCAAAGGCTTTTCATTACGGCTGAGAAGGAACAGGTGTCCTTCACAAGTGCACAAAATCTTGCACATGTTGAGAGACATCTCGAACCAACTTGCCTGAATACGGCCCAGTACTTGTCTCCCCCCATTCTGGCAACTTTCTTGCCCTCCTCAGTTACCTCCGTCATGGCCTTGACAGCGGGGTCCTTCTCCTACACCGCCACAACAACAAAAATGGGGGCGAAAGGAGGGGGGGATCACGACCAAATGCGGGGATAAACGAGGGAGGGGATGGAAGCGGGGACGGGGAAAGCAACGAGGAAGCAGAACAAGGGCGGAGAGGGCAAAAATCTGCAACTCGGGCTACACCAAGTAGCCTGGCACGGCATCCCCCAAGACAGTGGAAGCATGTCTTTGACGATGGGCCACTACCGCCCTGTGTACATATGCATCATCATTGTGGATGTCTTCCTTTCCTCTTTCGCAAAGACATTCACTGCTGAGACCGGGCACGTGTGAGTGAGAGGTCCGACCTGAGAAAACGGTCGTAAACAGACGTCGACGGCGTACCTCCTCTACCGCACTACCTTACCACGTCGCCAGCAAAGACAACAACGTAGCTCTGGAAAGTCGCTCGCTTGCTCACCGCCTCATCTTGCGGAACGGCCTTGAAGCAAGGATGTGCTTCTGCTTTCTCCACGTGCCACTGGTGCAGCTCCTCCACGTCTGCAAACGAAACGATTCGCGAAGGGGGCATACCGCATAAGTTCGGCGGCAGCGGAGGGTGGAGGGGAGGGAGCGTTCCGTCCCTCTGTTCTGTGTGAATGTTTTAACCGCTGGGAGTCGCGTGAAATTACCAAGAGGTCATACCCCATTGAGTAAAATACACATGTCGAGATGGAGTTACAAACCGGAAGGTGAACCCACACACGGCGATATTCAAAACAAGAACACAATCGTTGAGAATAGATACAATCTGTAGGAGAGGTGAGCACACGCCACCAACCAAAACGCAGCAGCAGCAGCAGCAGCAGCAGCAGCAGCAGCAGCAGCAGCAGCAGCAGCAGCAGCAGCGGCAGCAGCAGCAGCAGCAGCAGTAACGGCAGCAATGACAGCAACAGCAGAAAAATCATCCATCAAGAGACAACATCTCTCGGGGAGGTCTGAAGAAAGTACACAGCAACCAGGATATGTACTGCACCTGTGATCATATACAGGAGGCCGCCGGGCCGGAGGAAAAAGGCGTACTCCGTCAGTAACGGGACGCTGTAGAGGGAAAGTGGAGATAAACACGATACATACCAAGGCAACAAGCATGCGTGATGTGAGGCACAAGAACACGATGGTGTCGAGACCGCTTTGATCAGATCCAAAGCCCGCAGCGTATGTCCATTGCCGGGATAGGGACATGTGTCAAAGGGACACGGAGCATTCGACGTGCTGGACAGCGGCAACGAAATAAGTTGCTCACAAACCACAGAGGGAAAACTAAAAGTTCCAGGTTTCGAAAAGCAATCTTGCGAGACCTGGACAAGCACAACCGCCTATGGGCAGGCCAAGATTGAAACACTTGTGCACATCGACCTTGCTCCTTGGTATTTTGAAGCAAATCGTTCAATTAATAAGACATTTCCACCCAAACTGAAATCAGCGGTACCATAGAGAAAACAGTTATACTATAAGTCGTTTTCACCAAAACTGATATCATCACCAGGGGGGAAATATCATCTGGCGGGGATGCTCGGGAGGAAACACTATCCGGTGCAATTATTCAAAGCGCATTCCGAAGAGAAGAGAACAGTGAATTCACCCGAGTGAACGAATGCCTAGTGAAATCACACCTAGTGAAGTCATACTAAGTGCAAAGATGCCAAACGCTTGTGCTGCGTTGTCCGGGACACCAATCGAACCCAAGGTCCAGGAATTCCGGTCCGTCATGACGCCGCCAAGCACTGAATCGGCGGAGTGGAGAGTGATTAGCTAGCCATCAAAACCATGCAGTGAGCGTCAAGCAATCGCGGAAAGACAAGCAACTACTCGGAACCTCTCACGCACCTAATAATTCTCCGCCTGTGGTTTTTTGCCTTGAAATGCGGGTCTGGGAAGCAGAAGAACATCTTCTCCAGCTGATGTCTTTCCAAGAAGTGCGGAAGAAGCTGCCATTTCGATTTTCGAAAAGCCGTCGCAGGCACCCCCAACAAACAAAACAGCCAGTCCAGGCACGGCAACACCGCAGAACGGCGCACGTGAGATACATCTCACCGCCGCCGGCGCGTGACACAAGGAATGAGTGACATCGGGAATGAACACAAGCCAGGCGGTGCGAGAGAACGAGAACGAGTTGGACACCCTGCGAAACACAGCACTTCCATATATTCGCGTCAACCATTTCACAAATCGCTCAAGCACTGCAAAAGCCCAATCACATCCGCAACCAACGAGCTCGTATATTTTCGGCAACAGGTATTTCACAAGCACAGCTGTTGATTCGGCGAGGAAGCAGCAGGAGTGACTGCTGCTTTGCACATGGGACTGGATCGAATTGACGGCAGGCCTTCAATAACGTACTCACGACTCACGAGCATCGAGTTGGTCCTAAGGGAGGAGACGTTCTGGTATCGGCCTGGATTTTCCCGCCGGAGGGCTTCGACGCGGAGTCTCACGAACTCGCACACCTAAGACACAAGCATATTTTCATAAAAACCGGAATGTTGTTTGGGCGGAGGGCATGCAGAGCTTATGGTACATGGGGAGGGATTGTTGCGCGGTTGAGAGCTCATATTTCCGTTCAATCCATCTTTGCGACCGTTTCTGCTACTGCCGTCTTCGGGTACAAGAGGGCATCCCGACTAAGTATTGCACGAACGGCACACAACCCATCAGGAGCGCCACTCGCAGTAAGCAAGCCCTAACGGGAGTGATCAGTACGTGTAGCACAACTTTCCTGGACCGGGGCCCATAGAAATATGACAAACGACAAGTGGGGATGAATTTGCAACGGTTGCATCGGCAAGCGGGTAAGCGCCTCGCACACTTGAACACTTCCCACAAGAAAGGACAAAGTGAATGAAAAAAATTCCAGGGGAAGAAGAAAAAAACAAACACCATAACTTGAACGCCATGGACTGCCCACATTCGTCACCTGCCATCAACAAAAAAAGTTTCAAAATGGCGCTACGCTCCCGTGAACGAACGCGTCACAACTGGTGAAAGCAGGAGCTCCTCTCCAACCAGGACGAACTCAACCCATGTCAGGAAATTCATTGTCGCCCCGGCACATCCTTCGCAAGACCAAGAGTCGCTCCGATGGGCGAGCCGACAGTCAAAGCATTTCCACCCATCTGGATTACACAAGCAACCTAAATCTTAGCCCGTGCGACGCACATTGCAACAACGAATCCTGGAGGGGGTGAACGACATCAAACATACTTGCAACCCACTGCTTCTCGCCATCACACGAAAAACAAGAAAAAGCCGCCGGTGCTTTAGACGCTAAGTTCACTCCCACTTACCCTAATTGCCATTCCGAGCATCTCCTGCAGCCAGGCACGCACTCACTGGTCTCTACTTCAATCTCTATTCCGAGCACCCCCTTGTACCAAGCGAAAATTAATTTATTTTTACCCGCATAGCCATTCCACGCACGCCCTTCCTTCCACGAACTCATTTCACCCGCCTTGACTACGATCTTTACCCCGAGCACCCCTTTGCATCCACGCACTCACTCACTCCCCCACACCAGAGGTAATATTTTCCGAGCACCCCCTTGAATCCATGCACTTTTTCACTCTCGCTCACCCTATCTCACTCCCTGGACACCACTTGCATCGAGGCAGGCAACCGCTCACTCGCACTTGCCAGAACCTCGATCAAGAGCAACCCCTTGCATCCATGCAACCCCTGGCATCCGTGCACTCATATATTCGCATTCAGCGAAAAAAATCAGTCCGGAGACCCCACTGCTCCAGGCACTAATTCACTCACCTTCACCCGAATCTCCATTCCAAGCACTCCCTTGTCTGGGAAGAGCGGGGACAACGCTACCGTTAGGCCCCCGAACCCGCACCCGACGTCCACTATGCTGACCTGAAGCCGAGGGGGAAAGGCGGAGCAGAAACGCGCTGGAAGGTGCTATGGAGGTGTGCTGTCCTTGAATCAGCGTTGACCGTGCGCATTGTGCGCAGTGCAACCTAGGATCGACCTCGATGCTCGTTTGTGTGTGTCTATGTGCCGTGCCTTTCAATAGCTCGGGTTCCACTTTCTCCTGGTGTTGAGTCGCCTTCAAAGCAACGTGTGTGTGTGTGTGCATTCCTGTTTTGTACCCCGGCTGGTCTTTTTCGGTTGTGGTTGCATCGATCGCCAGGCGTTCTGCCATCGAGCTATGCCTGGTGCCGACAGAACAGCGTGAGCGTTTCTAGGAATGAAGAAATCGCACGGGCCAGTCGCCAACAGACCGATCATCAATGAAAAAAAAAACGTCGAATCTCCCACCTCTGAACAAGGAAAAAACGGGCGGAAAAAGGGTGGTGTTGCATCAATCAGCGTCGATCGGGTGCATTCGGCGTACCAATGCGGTTGTGGGCGCGTGAAAGCTTAAAAACACCGTCATCTAATCTGGGGCAGAGAATCGCAGGGACCGACACGCCGACGCCGGCGATTTTCTCCCAATATAAGCCAAGACAGCTCGGAAACAGGGTAATCCACAACGGGGTAACGATGCTAATGTAACAGAAGGGGGAGCGGATACCGCAACGACAGTAGCTACATGGCGGTCCTGTATCTTCTCCGTGTGTTCCGAATCCGGAGACTGGATGGATTGTGGCCAACTTTGATAACTAGAAAGTGGGTTTGCTCCCTTTCATCCAGCTACAAGACTGGCGTACTTTCAACGGTTTGCCTGCTAGCGCGTTCGACATACCCTAACTAAAAAAATACGCTCACACTCGCACATGATTGGTAGGAGAGGTACACAAGTAGCATCCTGGGCTTTCAACTGCGCGTCTCTGAGACTTGGGGTCCTTTCATTTGTCCACCGGTTAAAGCGGTCGACAAAAATTCAACAAAGACAAACACACGCGGAAACAAAGCCGCTGTGAGACTGACGTCTTGGCATTGATCACCAGTGTACTGAGGTCGATGCCACCAACAAAGACGCACGCACACACACCTTGAGCCCTGGGCGGTTCGGGTAGTGAACGGACCAATCCATCTCCTTGGGAGTCTTGGGGCTTTAGGCGAGGTGTTCCACGAGAAGGTATGCGTAGGGATGACGACGACGACGACAGATTGGGTTAGCAAGGAAAAATATCGTACAGTTTGAAGGCGTCGACTGGCCATGCATAGGAAGGAACAGAGAAAGGGAGAGAGAGAGAGAGCGAGAGAAAGAGAGAGAGGGAATTGTACACGCGCGCGATGCCAATAGCACCTGACAGTCGCACACATGAGAGAACGTCCTACCACTATCGACATACGACAACGCCCCCAAAAATTCATATGGGGGCCATTAGCGCAACAAACAAACCGCAGCAATCCTGAAAATATAATGACGGTTCGCTCACTATTCGTAGCAGTCGTTGTGCGAAAGAGGGTTGACGTGCGCCCTGGCCCGGTAAAAGCGCTTCTGAGGCATAGCTCCTTCGATCGTAATAGGTCCTGTGTCGTCCTCAGAGCGCTTCTTGGCCTTTCCCGGCGGTCCGCCCCCAGCCTGGCACGAGGTCAAAAACGCGAGACAAGGGCAAAAACAGTCAAGGCTGGGGCAGTCTTGGGCATCAGGCCGTATAATAACGAAGCGCTAATAATCAAAAACAAAATATCAAAATCAAAATCGAGCTCTGATTGGTCGTGATTCTCGTACCTCCTGACGATGCCTTGTGATATTCTGGAAGTTCCTCTCTCTGGGAACAAGTCCCCGAGGGATGATTTTTTCAAAATCAAAAATCAAAGAGGCAAGGAGTTCAAGACTTCGAACGCTTGGAGCACCTGCCGCGAGGCCGCTGTAAAGTGTACGACAAGACGTGCTGTACACTGCTCATAGAGGCTTTCGGCACCCTACCACCGAGACCTTGGCCATTTTTTTGTGGCCAGAAGACTCTGCTCGCCGGCAAGCTAAAAACCGGGCCGGCTCGTTGGGTGCTGTAGGAGAAAATGCCGATCGTGACAAGCGGTCAATGGACTGACGATCAAAACAGGGCTGGGCGGCTTTTTCGGGCTGCACCGTGCGGGAGAGGGTAGTTGCAACCTTTTTCTCCACACTCACGATACCCCAAGGCATCTAACCTTGTACGAGAAAGATGGTGGGTAGAGCTACCTCCCGTCGCGTGGCATCGCTAATGCTGCTGCTTCCTCCTTCGAAGAGTTATCGCTGAAAAACTAAACTGTGAGCAGACATTCGGCGCGACCTTGAACTAACCGCTCTCTGACGTGGATATGTTATGGTCAACCAAAACTTTATTCCCTCTACGCACGATACCCCACGGTAGCAGACCTTTGGCTTGAAAGATGCAGCAGCGAGGTACCTCCCGCCGCGTGGCGTTGCTGTTGCTGCTGCTTGCTCCTTCGGAAAGTCATCGATGGATAGTGGATAACCACCCCCGCGGCGGCCCAAAACAACGAACTTGAAGTGACTGCTCGCAACCGTTCGCATTTTTCTTCAACGCAACGTTTTTCTTCCCGGGCATTCTGCACCTAACGGCGCCAAACCTTGGCATTGCCCAACAGCCCACGTTACCAGCTCCTTCCGGATACCGTTCTTGAGGCAACTCGTGAAGAGTTTGGCGAGACATTAGCGAACACGTGAATAGAAGAGCGCAAAACTCACTCTAGAACCATCACCGCTTCGCTGCTGGTTCTTCCCCTGCTGCCGTGTCTTTTTAATTTTTTGCCTCATCTGTCTCCTATCCTCATTAACATGGCAGGCCATCTTTTTCAGTTTTCCACGATAAGGCATTTGGATTTGGATTTTGTGCCCATTTGGATTTTGATTATTGGCTGTTCGTTAATGTTCGCCCTCATATCTAGTGACAAATAGGGTACGGGTTGTATGACATGCAGATATCGTCCCGGATTTGCTTTGTGAGAAAAGGGCCAACCTTTTCTCTGACCGTTCCAAGGAATGGACGTAAGACCGTGAATAATTGATGAAGTCATTCACGGTCGAGAAGTCACTCGTTTCTCGGCAAGATTCAACATTGATTTTTTGACAATTTTTAATTATTTTTTGACAATTTGGGCCGTGAAAAACTGATTGATGGCTTGATGACCTCAATCGTACTCTCGGGAATCGCGGACCACATGTGCGTGCAACACAGACATCGACTAGTTTGGTTTTCGGTGTACATTTGTACCTTCGACCTGCCGTTGTGACTCGTCCCACAGTTGTGTGTGTTCGACAGGCTATTGATCTGTATGTACCATATGGATTGCTGGGATGTAGTCTCCCAGAGGCACAATCCTTACTCTCTGTCCCCTCCTCGGGACAAGCGAAGATACACGACATGACCGGCTCGGTCACACTAACCGGTGCAAGGATACCGGACAGAACCAATCGCGTGGTGATCGTGCGAGGTATACCACCTTTACAATACCACCTACTACATCGTACATCAAATTTATATCCTACACTGAATCTGCAGACGAAATGAATCTACACATGTAGGACTGAAGGGAAACGTAAAAACCTCTCCCTCTCTCTCTGTAGCCCTCGTCCGGAACAACAATGACGGGGTGGATGATTCCTCGGCAACACACACATACCGAGCACAAGTGATTCTATTTCTAAATTGGTCGGCAGCAGTCAATTACACGGAATGCTGCTTGGGAGATGATTGATGGTGTCTGCTTGAACAGAAGCGACACTGCTATGGCCTGAATGAAAGCTTTCACCAAGTGACACACCGCGTCATCTTCGGCTCTCCCAAGGCAATCCAAACATGTTTGGCAACGAACGGAAGCGCGCACGAGCATAGACGCCACGATACGTTCACCTTCTCCACCGGCACAGTCCCGCCCACTTTGGCACCGGGGGGACACCTTGGTAGCATTGCCGTTGTGAACGCCGAGGATGAGGCATGATGCTCCTCATCCTCGGCGTTCACAACGGCAATGCCACCAAGGGGCACCGCCAGGTGCCAAATGGGCGAGACTGTGCCCGTGGAGAAGGTGAACGAATCATGGCGACTATGCTCGTGAGCGCTTCCGTTCGTTGCGAAAGGCAAGGTAGTCCTCCATCACACACCGTCAGCGATACAGCGAGGCGACGCGGAGGCTGCGAGACAAGTAGAGGGCGCGGAAGTGATCAAGGTTGTCGTTTCCACCATGTTGATACATGCGCAGATGAAGTCTGCAGAGGGGAGAACTATTGAGAATATCAGCACATGGCCACGATCGGATCGGGGGCCAGCTTACATAGCACCCCCCAACGCCCAATGACCATGGTCAAACACGATCACATGTCTTACCTCCAAATACCACAACATAAACATACACAACGTTTGCGTGTTATCACGGGAGAACAATGAGAACGAGACACAGATGGAAAAATCTAACAAGTACATACCAAACGTGTAAACATATGCACGCATGGGCAGAAAGAGGGGGGGAGAGAGAGCCAGAACAGACTTTGAACCAGTAGAGTGATACCAGTTGAGTGTAAGCCAAGGGATTCATTAGAGATAATTTCTGGTAAGGAGGGCTTCGGGTGGGGGGGGGCGCAAGTCACGCACAACACATGCAGCTAGTGCAAACATAGAAAAGCCAGCTCGCTGAATCCGGGCAATCAAAGGTCCAGATCGGTAACACTGCTATAAATGGCCATGACACGTATCCATCCCCAACCACATTCCATTTGCCTGCCATCTACCATGCGCATTAACCATCACACACAGCAGTGGTTGAAGTCCTTTTTTCAGCCTCTCGCCTTCGCTTGGCCGGCGAGCGGTGGAGAAGGGGAAGAGTCGTCAGGCGCTTCATTGTCTTCGGGATTGCTCCGCTTCTTGCTGCCAGCCGCTGGTACCATGGCTCGAATGCCTTCTCCGGCCCCAAGAGAGTCGGCAAGAAATTGGCTACGTCTGGTGGCCTAGTACCGTAGTATCCGCCCGCTCAGCGCGGGAACGGCCTCTGCTCTGGGGCAGCATGGACTGGCAGCATCCATCACGTTGTCGACGAGGGCGGCAGGCGGGTACGTATATTTACATCCAAGTTGCGGACCCCCTCCCTCTTGCAATGTAAATAATCTTATTAGTCATATACCATTGAATAATGCTGCCGCTGGCTGGTGCATCCGACGGCGGCATTGCAGAAGGACGTGACTGCCACTGCCTGTGCCACAATACCTACATGCAAGACGCCCCAGAGTCGAACCTTCGGGGATCCACACTTGGCGCAGCAAGGGTGTTCGGGCTGCGATTAGCTCTTGTGCTGCTGTTGCTGCAGCAACAACAGGCGGAGGCCGTCGTACCACCGCGGCAGCACCCCTCTTGCGGTTTTTTGCTCGCACCTTCTAGAGTACACTTCAACACTCCGAGCAGCAGCGCTACAGCAGCGAGCTTCTTCGGGATGGGCGCATCACCGAGTAGGACCACGTCGTCGCCATCACTTCAGCAAAGGTCGGGCCTCCTTGGGAAGGGGGTGAGCGGCAGCAACGATGATGTTGTCGGCGATGGATACGGCGCGGCGGGTTCGAGCACGCGGTTGCAGGCCACAGCACCGACTGGTGGCGACTTAGATCCAGAGGACCGTTCCGCTGCCGCGGCCGGCCTGCGATCAGGTGGGTGGTTTAGTGTGGCTCCATTCCACCATGCGAGGTCAGCAGTTCTACAGTAGTCCAGAATGTTGAACAGCGAGATGACCACTGACGGGCACGTGCCTCCTGCTACAGGTTGTAGTTGCCATAAAACAGGGTGTGTGCGGACTGAAATTTAGTGTTTGTTTATGTTTGCAAACTCCGTACACATGTAATCAATCGTAATCAATCGTGATGTTCAACCGACGGTAGTGACGGCGGCATTGCTGCGTAGCAGCTTCGTCCGGCATGAGCTTCTGTTGAAAAGCGTAAACTGCACGATCAGGCGGGGGTGGTAGGTACTGCTGTAGCCCAGTTGCCATCGTGCTTTCAACGGCAGTCTACAGCAGTAGTACAAAGGCAAGGGCAGCAGTGTTCATGTTGTCTGTTCCCTCGTGCATTAAACATGAAACGCGCTTGCAGTCTGAAGTACGTTTTGACGGGGGAACGGAGAGTCTTTCTTGATTGCCGACGTTTAGTTATTTTTTCCTTCAAAGTAATTCCTCCGGAGCGTGCTTGTGAGGCATCAATCAGGCAGGAGGACCGACCCGCAGTCGAAGTTGTTTGCCAGCTTGCTGCCAGCTGTTTCGTTTCAGAACTGACACCTAAACTTTTCTTTTTTTTTCTTTTTGTCTTCACTTCAAATCCGCGCTCATGGCACTAGTGCCGTTTAGTCCGACCCGTGGTCACACAGAAGAGCCCTCTCCACCCTCCCCTCCTGCGGTGCTTTGCCTTCGATTTTTAATGCGAGAAGAGTTCAGCACTCTCTTCCCTCTGTGTACACACGAACTAGCGCTATCCTCTAGGCCAGGAGCGGAAGCGAGAGAAAAACTCACTTTGCAAGAATAGCTCGCTTACGCCGTTATTCGAACCCGTGACCTGACCTCTAGATCTAGAAGGTTTCGAAGTTACCAACTAGACCACCGGGGCGACCGGCGGCTATGCATTGCTGGATGCTGGACGTGTTTCTTGCACTTGTCAACCATCGAACCGTCACGATGTTCCTTCGAAGCCTCGAAGTACTTTCTACAACAATCATTAGTGTACTTTGGGCTGGAAGAGCCCAGCGAACCTCACCGAACCAACGACAAGACAACAAGTACCGTAGTCGGACGTGATTGCTGTACATTGTGCTGTAGATTTTCTAATATCGAAAAGTTTACGGCGGTGCCTTCGAATTCAACAGTGTAGTCTGTATCAAGGAAGTCTTGATCGGATGGAGCGGTGCCTCCGTTTCTTTGTTTTCATCAAACACATTGGCGACCCGTTCGATTATGATCCACATGGGAGAACAGGCGCAAACGGGGACGTGTCATCGTCTCTGCGCCGATTTTCGGACCTGTGCGCTACCATACTTACCGGCGAATTTAAACCAGCCTGCAATGTACTTCAGTCCGTAGGTGCCACTCCGCACCCCTCACCGCCGTACGGCCGTAACCGTTGAAAGGCCGGCATTCCTGTCCAGACGTTGAACCGGCGCCCTTCCATGACCGCAGTTTCGCATGTCGATCTCAGACACTCATTCATTCGCACACCCCTTATGTATATGGATAAGAGCTGCCAGCGAGCCTATTCCTTGCCTACTATTATATCTACACACGGCGGTGCGCACAATACATGTTGGGTGTGCTCAGCACGAGATACGGATCTATGGAGATCTGGTGTGTATCATGTTGTTTGTAGATGGGCGATCCCCGCTCGTAGGCCGGCGAGCAGCGTACCCTCTTCACTCCGTTAAACATATCCAAGGTCTTGAGTCGAACCTTTTCTCTTTCGCATCTGACGATACAGCTAGCGCCCGCGTGTCAACAACAAATGGCTCAGATTTCGGCGACAAATATGAGAACTCGACCAAAAACCGCACGTCAACCGTGGATCCTGCACCATGAAATGACTAACGATCGCCAGCGGTGACGAATTACGAAACCGAGCCTCGAAACCCTAGTTGACGTCCCTTGAACTCGGGCGCTATGAAACTGTAATATGCACCCACTTTTTCCCAACATCAGGAGATGCAGACGGTGGGATCGACGCCTACTTACCAAGTGGCGCGGACGACAACGGTGAGGCCAGCGCGAAGAGCAAGAACGACGGGCTGAGCGGGCAGATCCTGTCCATTGCTGTCCCTGCCCTCGTGGCTCTGTCGGTAGACCCCTTGATGTCGGCGGTGGACACCGCTTACATCGGGCGCCTTGCCGCTGAGCATGGTGGCGGCGAGGTGCGTATAGTTCCCGTATTTTGCGTCGACCGCGGTAACCGGCTGACAAAATAAAATGACCTTTAGTCTTGTTGATATAGATGTTGTCATCACAAGGACAACCGCTCCGGTCTCGGCTGGCTCAGTACCTCCTTATGTCCGTACTGGCGTGGACGCCTTTCGTGGGCACAAGCCAACTGTCCCCTTGTTATGGGATAATAAGCACGAAAACTTTCTGCTGTGTGTGTGTGTGTTTGACCTGGCATCGATCACGCTTGCCGACTGACCAACAATAGATGTGTGTGTCTTTACCAGCACCAACCGCTCGCTGACCGGTTGGCCAAAAGACACCGCTCTCAGTCCGGCTGAAAACAGAAAGCGCATCTGACGGTCACGTTGCGTCACCCCGTGAATGGTGGGCGTGGATGTGTACATTTTCTCCTTTATCGTCTATTGGAGATGTAAGACGTGGTTGGTTGTATCATCCCTGAAAAGATATCCCACCAAATCATCATCGTTTTCGCCCTCGCTCGACGTTCATTCCCTTGAGAGAAGGGACGACGCACATTCACTCGCCACCTACCCCGTCCCCACCAGACAAACCTCGAACAATGTTTTGTTTGTTGCGCCGCTCTTGGGACGGTGCGCACCAGCAGAGAGAACGTGCTTTTCGACAACACGTTTGACTGTTGCTCTGTGTGTAGCCGCACAAGGATGCTGATGCTGCGCAGTAACCCGAACGACTTGCCTCCCAACACCAACGTCCATTCGCGCCCCTTGCTGTTGTTGTTGTTGTTGTTGTTGTTGTTGTTTTGTTGTCATATTAACCGTTCGGACCTCACCTTCATTTATTCGCACCAATCACCACTTGACGCGGGCGATTGGTAGTGCGAAACACGGTGTGGTGGTAGTGGTATTCTTGACGCGGCGGCGAAGTCCCTACAATGCAAGTGTTGCTATCGTCCCTCGGCTGAGGACACACATGGGTTTCCGATGGAACAGGTGTTCTGAGGCCGGGGAAGTGTAGCTGAGATTGATACCCCACCTCCTGTTGTACACTCTGCGGGGCACCATGCCGGTGAAAACGAAGGTGCTTTTAACAGGGGGAGGCCCCAAACCAGCGTAACAACCGGGCCACAGTAAATCCATAACACTTGGGGACCCCAAAACCAACACACACAATGTAAAGTCCTTTTCATAAGCCCCCAATGCTCCTTAAGAATGCTGTCCTTGACCGACAAACGGCCGTTCTTCTTTCGCTTCCTCCCCTATCCATGCACGCGCTTGTTTTTGCTTGGACGTGTGGGGACACGGCAGATCGGGCTGGGCGCGTTGGCCCTGAACACCAACGTCTTCACGTTTTCCTTCTACATCTTCAACTTCCTGGCGACAGTTCCAACGCCCTTCGTGGCCTCCGCCAGAGCGAAAGGGGACGAGAAAGGGGCAGCCAGGTAAATTTGGACTTTACAAATTACGTGGGTGGGTATTAACAAAAAAATGTGGGCTTTTTCGTGTTGGATCGGTGCGATGTCCTTTCTAAGTGAAAGCTTTTTACACATCCGGTTTTCACACGTATATACTAGCGTTTCTGGGGGAGTGGGCTTTCCTGTTGCGCCCATTTCTTCTTTGACTTCACGTTTACGAATATCAGCGATTTTTGGGCCCCTTTTGTGCGTATTACTCGTTGGTTCACGCACGATAACCTTGTTGTACCTATTGAGGTAGTTTTTCTCGCCTGTCACCGCGGAAGGTGTACGCGACGATCAGACCTGTGCACTATGGATGGTAGACGATGTTGGGCAGATACCGCATTGGTGTTTTTTCTTGTGAAGCAATGACGAAAACATCGACGACCGCTGGTCGGGTTACGGTTTCCGGCAGCGTCGCCATCGCTGATCCAAACGTCCCATGAGTATCACCGTGGGGTTTTATCATGGGGTATTTTTTTTCCTGGCACGAGCCGCTTGTACAGCCTGTCTTCCGATCGCGGTTCACGGACTGCTTCCATTGCGATCGTCCCAACAATAGCAGAGACTATCCCACGGAAATAGTACGGAGGGCCTTGTGCCGAGCTCACTCATTCTGGCACCAAGACTCTAGACTAGGGCACCATGGAATGAATCTCCCCCAAAAGAGCTTGTAAAAACGTGGCAATAACACAAAAACGGAAATGAGCCCGGAGAATCTAACCGGTGACGCTCATTCCCCCCCGCCAACGCCAGGCTGATCGGGCAGCTCCTCACGGCGGCGCTAGCTCTTGGGGTCGTTCTCCTAGTCATGCTCGAGTTTTTCGGTGTGCACCTGCTGCAACTGCTGGGTGCGACGGCCGTGAACGAGGATCAGGCAAGATTCATTGCAGTCGGAACCGTCTTCCTCCTCCTAACGATGGGAGGGGGGTGCTACTGTAATCGTGGTGCTCGTTAGACCATTGACCTTCGCACCCCCACACAGAGCCGGGACGGGACACGCCGGGTTTTCAAAGGACCAGGCTATGACATCGCCAAGCGCGCGAAGGGCCGTGAGGCATTTGGCTAGTCGCACCCCCCTACCGATGACGGAGGGGGGTATTGGCAATGAAGTTCCTGGTCGACACTCGTGGCACCGACAGAAAGCGTTGTCAAAGAGGACATTGATGCAGAAAGCGGGATGCAGCTTTTGGCCAGTGACGAACGTCGAGGTGGAGCGCGTCGATAGCCGTCATACTACATCATTTGTCCGTCGGCTTTCAAGAGGTGGAGAATCGTGGTTTGTTCTCATGTTGTTGGGGTTTTTTTCTCTCTCTGTCTCTCTTTCTCTGCTGCTTGTCGATGTTCCCGGCTGTTTTGGGGATATTTTTCTCTCGTTCTCGGAGTCGAACTAGCCGCCGTCATCGTGTACCACGTGCGAAGCTTCTTGCCCGCATCTGGCGATCGTAGACCTAAGGCATGTATGTGTTCCTGCATGAACACGGCGGGCTCTCATGTTTGTTCTTGCATCAACATGGCGCGCTCTTCACCTTGGAAGGGCGCGTCTCTCTGCTGTTCGGGTCATTTTTTTCAGGCGAATCACATTGTGCACCGACGGCGTGCTCTCGTCCCCCCCCCCCCCCCCCCCCCCCCCCCCCCCCCCCCCCCCCCCCCCCCCCCCCCCCCCNCCCCCCCCCCCACCCCCACCCCCGTAATGTGGAGGACGGCGCCCCCGGTCAAAAGCGACCAACACCCCTCCTTACTGCTTCACACGGACCTAGCTCTTCCTCAGGATGAAGGCTCTCTTTACGTCTTTACAACCTCCCTGTCCCTCCTTGCTGGGTCGCGCAGGCGTTACTCTTCCTCAGGGCAAGGGCTCTTTCGGCACCCGCTGTCCTCATGATGTCCGTCGGGAACGGAGCCTTTCGGGTATGTGTGTTCCACTTAGTTCATATTTTCGTTTTTCCTTTTTTGTCCGTCGAGGTGGAGTTTTTGTGCTCCCAGACGTAGTGCATGTTTTTGGGTTCGCTTTTTTTTTTTCCGTCGAGGTGGAGTTTTTGTGCTCCCACACGTAGTGCATGGTTTTGGGTTTGCCTTTTTTTTTTCCGTCGAAGTGGAGTTTTGTGCTCCTAGTGCTTGTTATTGGATTTTCCCTTTTATTCGTCGTAGTGTAGTTTGTGGGGTGCTCCGCTGGTTGTCCTTAGCGCGAGTCGTTCGTTGCACTCTTCGTACGGTCCTACCGTGATCTGATCAGGGCTTGTCTCACGGGAAGGAGGAGCTACACTTTCACACAGGTCGCAGTCCAGATGGCGCGTGCTGTTCTTTTGTGGCTTGTCGCTTGAGACCTTTAAACGAAAAAGGACGAAGGGGACTCAATTGAGTACGCTTGCACTAATTCCGGTCCTCGATTTTCCGTCCGAAATTTCCGTGAGGGTCGTGTGCGATGGGCATGTACTTGTTGGCATTGTCCTCCGAAATGCTCGAAGCGCCTGCCTGCTCTCCATTAAGGCATGCGGGTCCAACCAAATTCGGCGGCTCGATTTTCACCAACCCTACCCCTTGCCCCCCTTGCGAACTGCTGCGGAAATACGCCCCTCAGGGGTTTCTGGATACGAAAACGCCGCTCTTGATTGGATTGGCCGCCAACGGCCTCAACTTCGTTCTGGACCCTATCCTCATCTTCCAGTTCGGTAGGGAAAAGAACGACCGCCCCTCGACGGTTCCACACTCTGACGGTGTCACTCTTTGACCCAACAGACTAGCAATATGATTTTTTCGTTTTGGCTTTTAACTCCGAAGGGTTTAGCACTCGAACGGCTTCTCACTCTGGATTTTTCACTCGAACGTTTTCACAGTCTTCGACGTGTTCACCCTCCGATGGGTTCACACTCGAAAGGGTTTTCACTCGGACTGCTTCACCGTCAACTGGTTTCACGGTCTAACTAGTGTTTTACACTCTTGACCGTTTCACACCCTATTGGCGCTGGAGTAACGGAAAGTTTTTTTTTTTACCACAAGATGAAAGGGGGGTGAATATTTGGCATTACATGTAGCAATGATCGGGATCGATTAGAGTGATGGCGGGGTGACTTTTTTTCTGGCCGTTGGTGTGTGGCACCATGTTGTACTGTCTCTCTCTCTCTCCCTCTCTCTCCCTCTCTCTCCCGCTCTCTCTCACACACACGCACACAAACACTCCTCTCTAGCTCTCTCCCTCTCTCTTACGTCTTCTCTCTTCTCTCTCATTCTCTGTGCCTGTCTATTGTTGAGGTTTTTTCGGGTGGTAGTGGCGGCGGTGACTAAGCACGGATCCCTTTCCTATGTTACATCTTGTGTGCTCAGAATCGATCGCGGCTGTCACCATCGTCCGTAGCGTCCTTTCCAAATCGACACACATGAGGGCGGGTCCGACGAATGGACCAAGGATCCTCTCGCGTCGTGTTGTGAATAGCGCTTTTATCTCTGACGACAACACCGTCGTCAGTGAAGCGGCGACGATGGTTCACGACAGCAATCGTGTGCCGCCGTCGTCGGTGGATTGTTGTTGCTTTGAATTCCGGTGGGGTGTCCATTGTACATGTTGCTGCTGCTGCTGCTGCCATACGTGGGTGACGGCCCGATTTACTCTGGCACCACGACGCCGTGTTTGACGTATCAACCGAATTCATGCGGGAGGAAGGTCACAAGGTGGGGCTTTGTTTTCTGCCCGCACTGCTTTTCCCGTCTGCGGGGTGTTTTTGTTTTTGTTTTTTCAGGATGGGGCCTTCAGGGCGCAGCGATTGCGACCGTAACCGCCGAGTGGGCGGGCGTGATGGCCTTCCTGGTGCTGCTCGCGCAGAAAGAACCCTCCATTCGGTGCGTGGTGGTGGTGGATGGTGGCGACGGTGGTGGAAGTAATCGCTTTTTTTTTTTTTTTGT
>CACKRE030004661.1:141721-155950 GCA_902602495.3 Ectocarpus sp. CCAP 1310/34 | reverse complement strand
GTTGTTGTTGTTGCCGCCAAAGCGTGCAATTTTACTTTTGGAATGAAAATTTGACAGTCGATCGAACAGAACGCGATGGCTTAAGAGCGAGCAACTTGGTGCATGGTTGGATTGACCCTATCCCCCCCCGCCCGTCGTTTCCTTTGCAGGCGTTTCTGTATTGTGTTGTTTTGTTGTCACATCCTTTGCTACAGTTCCATTCCGACCTTTCCCCGCCTTTCATGATATGATAGTTCACCCGATGCCACCAACTCATGACCGCTCCCTGCTCAGTAGAATGTGGTGATACGGCTGCGTGCGTGTGGCCCGAATGAAATATCCTTCACTCTTGATGTTCGCTACTACAGCCCTGGTTACATCCACAATGTACCGCTCCATCCAGCGCTATGGTGTAGCCTGGGGCTTCCCGTGTTTTGTCTTGCGAAAAAGACGCTCAAACTCGGCCACTTGCCGCCTCCGAATTTTCAGGGGCGGTACAATCGGGAAAACAACAGAAACCCAACAGCAACCCGCGAGGCCCCGGCGCCGCCGGTCGTATCGAGTTTGACTACGGCCCGTACGCTATCTCCCTCGGCAAGCACCTCCGTGCTCAGAAGAACAGGAAGACGGGCGACATTATCATCTCGGAAAACCCGTCGGAGTTCTTCGAGTGGAGCGTCCCCAGCGTGAACAACGGGGAGGGGACGTTGGGCACCCAGCCCTTCGACAGCAATGGCGACAACGCGAGAGCATCCTACCCGTGCACGAAGGACGGTGCCAGGATCAAGACGGCGCCCAAGTTAGAGAAAGGCAACCTTTACCTGATGCGGAAGGCCAGGGAGTGGCACCAAAATGCGCAGGGGTAGGCGGGTACTCGAAACAAGGGCGAACGGGCGTCCTACCAAATATGAGATCCATGCCTGTCGGCTGTTAGTGCCGGCGAGGCCACATGCACGGGGTCTTCAGGGATAGAAGCCTCAAAATGCTGTTGTTATGGTTGTGAGAATCATCCTTTTATTATGTGCATATATCCTTGCGTTGACATGTGCGTAGTTTTTGTACAACACAAAGCCCCGATCAAAGTAGAGAAAAGAAGATGATTCTCCCGGGGTTGTAGTCTCAGTCAATAGGACGTGTTTGAACATTTTGTTTCATACACAAGATATCGGTGAACATTGCGTGAAAACTGTGTGAAAATTGGAAATTCGGTGAACATTGCGTGAACATTTAGTGTGTGCGTGTGTGTTTGCGCGCACAACACAAATCCAACGAGTCACAGTCTTTGCACAGTCACTGAGAAAGGAAGGACATGGACGACGAAGATGCTAGTGGATTGAAGTCACACCGTCCACTGCATGAAATGATCGTCGTTTATCCCTTCTACTTTGACAACCGAGCACTTCCGGCTTAGGGCAGGAGAACTCCGACCACCACGTGCAACTTTGACCCAATCACTCAATTCCAGCTCGTGCCCTGTGAATACGTTATGACTAATCACGACGTGGAGCGTCTTCAAATCGCTGAATACACGGAATCCGACTTCTTCAGGAAGCAATTTTCTGGCGTACAAATTAACTGATTTACTAAATCGATGGTTTACCTCGGCGGGCGTTAGGCGGGATGTATCTTTCATTCCGCGCAACCGATTGACACCCCCCATAAAGTGTTCGTATTCGCATAATAATGGTATCCGGCAGGTTCTTCCACCAACCTGGACATCTACCTCGTGAGTGCCGTGAGTACTGGGCGAAAATTGGACAACAGTAGCACCAATAAGTTCTGGCAGCCCCCTCCCAGAAACAAATGATAACGCGCACGCCAACTCAAAGTAATTTGCTCGGGGGTATGTGATAATTGCTCCCATGAGATCGACAAGGTCGCTTGCGTTCACTGTGATGCTCTTTTCGCACTTCGCTGCCAAGGCTTCTCGACGTCGTTTCCTTGGAATACTTTTTTCTTCCGGTGTGAGTTCCAGCTGAGAGACGTACGGCGGAAGTATATTTACCTTCCGTACGAGAGCGTCGATATCAACAAGCCCAGTGAAGGACTCCTTGTGGGAATGAATGGTATTGCGCGCTGCCCATTTGCCGAATAAATCCAACTTGAAAAACGAAATGATACGGCTCTCGGCTATTTTGAGCTGTTTCAAGCTGTATTTCTTCCTTGAATCACTCGATGTTTTCTTGGCCAGCGACGATGCCTTCCTCCGTGTGACTTTGAGTATGCGCTTAAGGTCCTTCCTGATGGCGCCATCGTTTTGGCCGGGACCGTATACTTGCATCCATTCTCGCCTGACTCGCCGGACATTTTTGTTGAGAGAGCCTGGATGCAGAGTCCTCAAGACCTCAAGAACATGGACCGGGTCTTTATTATCCTCCAACCAACGAGCACACTGGGGAATGAGATCGTTCATGATTGAATTATCTGTATACACACAACACATATTATTTCCTGAGTTTCTTGGAATAAAAGCTACCGGTCGACCACGGTACAATCAACTCGTCTTTCTCTTTTTCGACTTCCCTCTCCCTAGGCTTCCTCTGGCTCTGTTGCACTTTAAGCATTTCACATCTATATTATCGATCGTGTGCGGCAAAGCGCAGTCAAGACGATCGAGAGTCGGTTGGCGTTCACTAAAGACGGCCCAGACCAAGTCATGGTTGCACAAGTTGCACCTCCCCCCGTAGGAGCGGTGGAGTTCTTGGACGAGAGCTTCTCTGTGTTGTCCCCCCTCATCAGATCCGAGACGCTCGGCCGCAACGTCGGCGTATATATAACTTGAAACCTTCCTAGAAACCCACGATGCCCTCTCTCGGTCTGACATGTCGCTCTTGCTTCGGTGAATATCGTCGATGACCCTGACGTTCGACGGTCCGGTCGCTCGACTTATGGCGGTGTATATCCAGTACACATCGGCGTAAGGGTGTCGGGCCTGGTGTATGATCAGTCTCCCTTCTACCGTACGGCCCTGGACGGCGTGTACCGTGCACGCTCCCGAGGGGTCAAACAAGTTTTCCGCCTCCGCTCGACAGAGTGAAGTCTCCTGAAGGCTAGCAGCACCGTCGAATGCGCTCGCGACGACGACGGTCTCTGCCGAGGATCGGATGACGTTGTACATGTGATTCTTGTGAACCTTGCCCGGGTTCCCGAGGTCCCGATATTGTGCACCAACAACTGTTTTATGCCCCAGCACGTCCCAGCCTCCAGACTCGTTGCACCCCAGCAAGCCTCGAAACGCATAGAAACGAGCACAGTCTCTAGTGTAAGCGAGATGAAAGTCTGAAGGGCTTGGGTCGTCGAGACAATCACCACCAAATCTCTCGATGGCTCGAGTCTGTGCCTCGTGACTGTCGTTTCCTGCGGCCAGAATGTGCAAGAGGCCGTCGTCCATCTCCACCTGTTCGTCGACAGTTTTATCCCGCTTGCGCGCGAAGACATGAAAGCATGTGGGGAAGGCTTTTTCGAGGATGACCTTTCTGTTGACGTTGTCCCTGCTAATCGACATGCCGCTGCTCTCGCAAACGGGCTGGAGTTGGTGCGTGTCGTACGTCCCGATCACGTGGGTACCGCTGCTATGGGCGGCAGCCAGGACCATGCTTAGGGTCCGGAGAGGCATATAAGCAGCTTCCTCTATGATGATCACGTCGACCTTAAGTGTACGTATCGACCCCGCCGTCTTCTTCACATGAGAATCATCGCCCAGGTAGAATCCGAGCTGGTGGTCAGCGGTCTTTACATTCCAACCGGATGGCAGGTTTGTGAAGGACGTTCTCAGACTATTGGTAGGGGTAACGACCAACCCCGTTTTGAAGATATTCTTGGCAGCGTTGAAGGCACAATAACTCTTCCCCGCCCCTCCATGTTCTCCGGTCACCGCACAAACAATCCTTGAACCTTGTCGAGACAACGAGCCGCGGAGTAAAATTTCTAGTTTTGATGGTGACTCGGCCTCGCATATTTCCGGCCACATATTGCGCTTGGTGTTCTTGCCGAGACGACGCCAGGCGCTGTGAGCTTCTTCCATCGAACTGAAGTCGGTGCCGATGCCATCCCACAGAGGGATCACTAAAAGCCGGGGTTTTAACGGGCAAGGAATTTTCCTCATTGCCGGAGGTAACGCATCCAGCGATAGCTTGACCACGATGCCTTCGAACACCCTCCTCTCTCCACACAGCGGGTTCTTCAATGCCGGTTCAAACTTGAGAGTGCCGGGGGTTTTGTCGTTGCCGCTAAACAACTGGTTGAAGCGGAGTCTCATATTTTCTTGCACCGAAGAAGATCCCCTGAAGAACACCGCGTCACACTGGAAGCTAAAGTCGGACGCGCCGCATAGTTCGAGAGCGTTCCTCGCCTCCAACACTCGTAATCGAGTTTCGTCGAGAATGAGCGCACCTAACGCCCAGAAGCCATCTCTGTACCAGGTCCGTTCTGCGTCGAAACAAAGGTATGCATCACCGGTGTGAAGTGAGTCGATGCCAAGGTCCCCTTGTCCCGTACGAAGCTCGGCCTTGACGCGATCGACTTCGCACAGGACAGGGACAATTTTTCCACCCACAGCCGAAGCCTCGTCACTGCTCGTAACCATGACGGCATCTATCCTGTCCGCATATCTCTGCTGCAACATACCGCTCGCCCGCACGAATATTCCTTTTTTAAATCGGCGTGCACAGTCGGCATCCTCGAGGAGAGGATCACCCAGCTCATGCGCGAGCAGGTCTCTTACAAATTTGGGTATGTGGCACCTGCTGACCGTTCTGGATGGTCGCACGAAGTGGGTGACTCTATGGCGAGGCGCGTTGTCGATGAGGTCGAGGTAACGCTCGTAGTTTCGACCGAAGACCGGCGTCACATCCGCATTAAGGAATACGTCTGGCTCACCGAGCGCGTCCAGCTTGATGATGTATAGCGTCCAATCCTCGATGTTGTGGCCATCGAACTCCTCCACCTCATCCATGTGGCCGAAAACGGGCACCGTCTCCATGTTCATTAGGGCGGCCGTGTGGGCCCCGTTTATGTCACATTGCCAGTCTTCCCTTCCGTAGGAACTCCCGGACGCGTCCTCTGCCCCGACGATCGGCCCCCGCCAGCACACCTCAAGGAGGGCGAGCAGAGACTGGCTGTACTGGCTCGATACTCGAAAATCCAATACCCCGCGGTGGAACTTCAGACCCAGGGCATTATGCAGCTCGATCAATCGTGTTGCCTGGTCGGGCTCGAAGTCATCGGGATCGAGCCCACCCATGCTCGCGCTGCACCAGGTTCGGATGACTACACCGTGCGCTGGTAAGGACAGTGAATCCCAGCGACTGTAGTTCGTGAGTTTACCCTTGCACGAGACCCCAGCGAGGTGTAGGTGGAGCATGAGTTCGTCGAGGGCCGTTCCTGGAGGCGCGTACCACGTCTTGCTTTCTGATACCTTCCTCCCATGCTTCCGCTTTTCTACTGGCTGTCGGTTGTGGTCCCCCCCTGTTTGGTTGATGGCCATGATATCACTCACAATGTCAGCGACACACGAGAAGGTCTTGGTGCCAAACCCAGTCGTATCTGGTTCCTGTTCTTCCACGGTCATCTCAGAAATTCGACGGAATTTACGGTAAGTTCGTACACTGTGATCGATTGCCACGTCGAGAGACGATCCAAACCTGTCTTCTCCCCAGGGCCCCTCGAGCACAAGCCGGTACACGTGTCCCTCACGAACCCCAACGTGTAGTGTGGGCGGTTGGAGGTTCGTTTTCCCGTCGGATGGTCCAAGAATGTTGGCACCAGTGCCCCGATGTGACCACACCACCACGCTGGCGTTGGTCATATGGAGCCACTTTTCGAGATGCAGTAATGTCAGGGCGGGTGGTTCTGCATCCCCCGAAACCCATGTGTCGAACTCTACTTCCCCGATGTCTCGCTCCAGTAGAATCGAATACAGGTTGCGGAAGTAGTTCCCACCGTCAAGAGCGTTCTTGTGTTGTACAGGCGCGCCCTTTTTTGGTCGACCACCACGAGATGAGATCATAAACGCACCCGTGGGATCTACATCGCGGAATCCAAACCTTCTCCTCTCCTTCGTTTTTTTTAGCAGGTAGACTTGACTATCGCGCCAAACGTCGGCGACGAGGACAGCGAGACAGGCTCCGGGGAGCTGTTTCTGCCATTTTTTGCCGAATGCGGTGATGGGGGCATATCTCACAACTCTGTGCCCGAAGGTCGCTATGTTAAGCTGTCTGAAAAAAGGGCTCTGTGAGTCGATACCAGATCGGACCTGGAGGCTCACAAGAGAGATCGGGATGCCGGTGTCGACTTCGATCCTCCTGCCAGCTGACGCCCAGCAGAGGATTACTCGCCAGCTCTCGTCGGCCGCTGACACAACCAGCTGTCCAAGGCCACCACCCTCTACCTCTACAAACGCCGTGCGCCAAGCCTCGGCGTCACGCGGGTGGACCATGCCTCCCTGCAGCACCGTCCTCGCCCAAGTTTGAAAATTGTACAGGTTGGGATCTCCTCCGAGGGGGTGCGAGTTGAACCACCTGTATCCCGGCCCCGGCGAGGAAGGGAAGGAGATACGAACCCTAAACCCCGTGCCGAAGACGGCCTGGCGCCTATAGGTGATCCCTCCAGGCCCCAAGTACCGCCACCCGTTGCTCCTGCCTGCGAGGGGAGCGGCCTGGTCTACCTGCTCCACGTAGCACCACCGGTAGCTGGTGGCATGTGGTGATGATACAGCTGCCGTGGATGCCCGTGCCATCCTCTCTTTGAAATGAGCCAACATAATTTTTCTCTTTTTTTACACGAAGCGTCAACCACGGTGGTGGCACCGTTGACTGATCACAATAATATATCTGTCTCTCGATTACTCCGTGTGGTGAAGACGCGATTGTATTGTAGAAAATGTCTCTTCTCCTGTGAGGGCAGGATGCAGTTGTGAGCGTGTGGGTGTTTCCTGGCGACGATTGTTTCCCGTCAAGATTTGTCGCAGCTCTTTTTTTTTTCAAAGACCGTCCGTCCGTCGTGTGGGTGCGACAAAAAAATCACAAGAAAAGGGGCGAGGATGGTGGGTTCAATACCACCCAGCCTAGAGTGGATCGGAGGAGCCGGTAGGAAATGCGTTCCTCCTGGACAGAAGAAAGTGGGGCCGGCGATTTCCCGTGGAAGTCGGGCGTCATCAATCAGACCAATCAGACCAATCAGTCAATCACGGGGAATTTGAATTTTTCGAGTTTCCCCGAAAAGGCGACCTCACAACCGTGGCTGACGTCATCGGTCGACCATGGAATTTTCGTCCACAGGAAATTTCCTGTTAAAAAAATTGGCCAATCAGAAAACTGCGGGGACCTTTTCTCTCTCTCTCTGCTGCTTCTACCGGCACCCGCAGCCCGTCCTCGTTAGCAACAGGGCAAAAACAAAAAGGGCCACAAAAACATTTGTTAAAAAAAAAAGGCGGGAATTCTAGTTGTGTTAGCTCACACCTTTATCTTGCAGCCACGAAGATTGTTGTATCGGAACCACACGTTGCCCATTCAAGCCTCACCCAAAGAAGGATGTCTCGCAGACAACACTTGCGTATACCCGAGGACCAAGCTAGCTGCATGCAAAACAAAAAATTCGATTTGCTTAAACACCTATGATACATTGTATTCAACCTTGCTATTGGGACCATATCAAAAGCGCTTCTTCATAATTTAGGGAGCAAAATTGTACCACGTAGTGTTGAAAGGGAAAACTAGGAGTAAGTAAACTTTTCACACAACAATGCCAATCTCCGCGAACACCAACATCCTCCAGCATCGGGAACAACATCCTTCATACGCAAACCAACCCAATCGTGTGGTCATACAAAACGGACAGCAAAAACTGACTATCACGACGAAGAGGTTAAACTGCCAGCCGTACAAACCCCCACCAGGTGATGGGGGGAAACATATCCAATCTTCGCGTCCGCGCAAAGATCCATCCCCCTTCGCTCGTGACACAGCCAGCAGCACCACGCCCTCTCTAGCTTCGGGGCAAAAAGGAAACAACAACCTCTTCGAGCAGGCGCGCACAAAACCTTTGCGCAAGACCGAGGATACACCGCCACTCCAAGCCGTGAAACTCCTACGAGCTGCCGGCATCAACCCCACAGAACTGGTGTAGCTCACGTTTCGTGCCACCAAATTGAGCGGAACGCGTATGACAAAAAAGAATATGAAGAGGAGTCTTACACCGACTTGGGGGGGGGGGGGGGGGGGGGNGGGGGGGGGGGGGGGGGGGGGGGGGGGGGGGGGTTCAAGGCGCGATTAGGTAGCCGATCATACCGTTAGCACCGCCCCCCGCCCCCCCGCAACAAAAAAAGGTTGCTAGGGACACGCGTCAACGGACGTCTATTATATATTCAATGGTTGCAACCAAGGCCTCAGCTTTTCAAGAGAAAAGCCGTGGTTTTATTTCCAACCGAAACCTGGGGGGTCGCTCGCTCCCCGTGATAAGAAAACATGTAAACGCATGAGGAAACCCGCCCGACAATATCAAGCCAGGCCAAAGGTTTCACAAGAGCACAAACGAATAACCACAGCCACAGCCACAAACAAATATTAACGACGACAATACGATATAAAAAAAACTCCCCGTCTCCTCCCGTTATTTAGTTTTTTTTCCTGTAACCCCACCAAATATGACACACCCTGTGTCCCGTGCTACCCGAAACCAACAAGAGAAGACCCGCGTTCCACGCCCAGCAACACCATACACGGAAACAGAGCACGCGCCGGGGCGAGGGGTGGGACATCGCCGTCATGAGGCGTCTTAGGTCAAATCTGGCAAGTGCCGCCCCCACTCTCCTATGTACTTGTTTGCCCGTGCCATAATATCCAAATCGAGGACTGGCGGATATAAACGGCGGCAATATCATCATTTTACAAGTTTTTAACGGTGATCTCGAATCCGGTCACTGCCTACACAAAAACAGCGGCCGGGTTTCTAGGTCAAAGAACGTGTCGTGTAGTTTCAGCACGCTTATTTTTTGTTTCGCTCGTTTTCTCCGCCCGCTAGCCCCCCCGCAGGCAGGTAGGCAGGCAGCAGCGCGAAGCGGATGCGCTACTTCAACGACAGGAAACAGCAACACGGCGATGATCGGACAGGGGGGCTTCGCCCACTCGACCCGTAAGAAATACAGGCAACAACGACAACAGATATCCAAGGGAATGGGAGGGGCACAACACACTGCGGCCCACGCTTTCATACAAACCACAACTTCATGTACTATGTAGGAACAACGGAGATCAAGCGAGGGGGAGCCCGAAACCGGCGAGGCATGCACAAGAGGCAAAGCGTACAATACAACGAGAACCTCCCCACACATCACCCGACCGGAGGCTTTGGACTGGACGACAACCCGGGGACCACGCGAGCAGCCAGCCTTTCACGCTCACTGCGCGGACTCGCACATGCCAACAACCGAGACCCATGCCGACAACCCGCAACATTTCACGCATACTCATGAAGCCGGGGAGGCGGGTTGGAGGCGCCAGCCACCATTCATGGTTCTCATAGACAACAGGAAACATTGACTGACTAGACTGAATTACGACAGGGTGTTTTAACAAGACACGACAACAACAGTGACAACGACAACGATGCTGACAACGACCAACACTCTTGACGAAAACCCGAAACTACCCGACAGTCTACCAAGGACAAGCCCGAAACTTTCTCGCGGCAAAACGATGGACTGGGGAAAAAAGGGAACGAAAATACGGGCGGGGGGAACAATGCCCCCGAACCTCTCAAACAACCACACATAAACGAGAAATGTTATACAATATGAAATTCCTGTAGTGCCCGCCGAAATTCACAACACACCCGTGATCCTCCCGCTGTGCAATATATGTGAAGGACTGACGAAGAGGAACCGGAAAACGAGCCTGTGCCTTATTTCTTCCTCTTCCAAGCCCCGCCGTCTCCACCGACAAATCACTCCCAGCCGAACAGTACCTTGAACGGTCCACAGGGGACGGACGAAGGAAAAGCGAGCAAGGTCCCTCCTTCCCGAGGAGACAAACGAGACCAGCAAGCACGCGCACCTTGCCGTCTCGGCCGACGCCGTTGTCCGTGCTCTTAGAAAGCGGGCAACAAGCTGCGTATACAACTACAGAGTCTGCCGCCGCCGGCGCCGGCGCCGGCGCCGCTGCCGCCGCTGCCGCAGCAGAAGCAGCGGCCGGGCCACAGGCCACAGCCCGGCCGCCAAGCAGCCACACGGGCGCTGTCCCGACACCAATCCCAAAAACCACAACAACAACAACCCCTCGGTTCCAATCAATCCGAAGCCATCATCGACAGCAGCAGCAAGGAATTATTATCCACCGAGCGGGGAACTAGCGTCATCACCATTGACGCTGCGGCAGGGACGCCGCCGCCGCCGCACTCTGCGGAGCCCCCGCCCGTGGCAACAGCAGCATCCCCCCGCCGCCCCCGTGCTGAACCGCTCCGCCCACCGACTGACCCAGGTGGAAGCTCGCACGCGCCGCCCGCTGCTTGATCCATACTGCGTCCTCCAGCTCCTCCCGGTGGCCGTGTCCCCCGCCCTCATACCGCGCGGAGGTGGCGTAGTCGTCTTCGGGGGTGGGGCGGCGGCGTTCCCCCATGGAAGAGGCGTTTCGCAATAGGTGGCCGTCCCCCTGTTCCGGAGACAAGGAAAGATGGCGAGAGCAAGGGTTCATTCGGTGCACTGCAGAGGAGAAAGCGGGCTCGTCCTTCCTTCCTTCGCGATACCCAATGAACACCGCTCAAAGGAGGAGCCTCAAAGCACATTTATTTGCCCGTAACATACATCTGTAACAAGCAGGAACTAACTTCAGCCTCGAGTGCAAAGCCCCGTTTTGACTGGTGCGGCAGCAGAGGGTATCACAAACGAGGTCTATCGACGAGGATACGTGCGGAGAGGTGAAGGAACCGGTCGCGCCTCGCGAAGACCGTACAGAACACTGAGGAATGAAAACATACCAACACACCATCCGTCGTTCACCCACTTCGGACGGGGCGGTTATACTCATAGTCGCGACTGCCGTAGTCGTTAGACCATTGACCTCGCATCGCTACAAAGCCGGGACGGAGCACGCAGGGTTTCCACTGGGCCAGGCTCTTCGGACGGGGGAAGGCTATCCGGCATGCTTGCAATTCCCGTGCCCCCCAGAGAAAAATAGTGCTCACAAAAAACACCCACCGTAAACGCGCGCTGAGCCTCAGCGTGAACGGGGGCGCCAATTCTCTCCTCGCGCTGACGACCGCCTCCAGATGGCCCACCGCCGGCCATCGACAAAAAAAACTGCGAGTACTCCCGCCTGATGGCATCATCCCCGCCGCCGCCGCCGCCGCCGCCGCCGCCGCAACCACCGCCGCTGAACTCGTGCGAGCGGCGATGACCCGCGTTGATCGCGGCGGCGTCGCCGTCGCCGCCCAACGAAGCCTCGACGCCGCCGCCCGCCGCCTTGCCGCCGTTGTGAAGCATCGCCGCCGCACCGCCCGCTCCACCGCCGCTAACGCTAGCCGCCACCGCGGTGGGAGTTGTCGAGGACGAGGGGGTCAGCTTTCTAGGGGAGAGCCCGTTGGTTGCCGAAGAGGCGGCATCATCGCTGAGGATGTGCGGCGGGGTCCCCGGCTCCGCCACGACCGGTAGGGACAACGTGCTCGCGCTGCGGTTGTGCTCGTGCTGTTCATCCACTAGCCGCTGGTACTGCTGCTGCTGCTGCGGAAACGGAGCAGCGGCACCGCCGTGCCGCTGCTGCTGCTGCTGCCTGCCTCGAGAGGCGTCGCTGTTGCGATTACCGTCATCGCGGGGAGAGAGCAAGAAGGTTTCTTCCCGATGAGGTGGCGGCGGCTGGGTGTACTGCTGGAGTTGGGGGGCAGCGGCGGCGGCGGCGGCATCGCCGCTTGGCGGATGCCCGTGTGCTAGATAGGCCTGTATTCCGCCGATGCTTCCCCCGCCGCTCGCCCGGAGCTCGGCTAGAACCGGTGCCAAGACATTTAGGTCCACGGACCTGACGTAAAAAAAAAAAAGACAAGAAAGAGGGNGGGGGGGGGGGGGGGGGGGGGGGGGGGGGGGGGGGGGGGGGGGGGGGGGGGGGGGAGGAATGAACACGCTAGGACGGAACCAAAACTTCAGGAAACGAAAAAAGCAGACAGAAAAAGAAAAAAATGCAAGGTCGAGAACCCTACCCAAAAACTTCTCTTTCCATCAGACGACCGACACTCCAACGGCGACACTACGAACGGTATGCATGGTATGTAAACTCATGCAAAACAGTTGGGGACGGAATTCCATCCCCGTGCACGGGCAACGACACAAATAATAGTAGCCTAGACGATCAACATGATCGGGGGCACAACCAACTCACCCGCTGCTCATGCCGCGGTGATGGCGTCGCCCTCCGCCGCCCCCGAAGCTACCGTAGCTCCCCCCGAAGCTTCCCGGGCTGCTGATGCTGCCCCCCCCCCGGGGCGGCAGGCTGTACCCCTGGCCTTCGGCAGCTCCAACGGGCTGGAAGAACAGCCCCCTACCGCAGGAAACACCACGAGGCGATAAAAAAACAAAGAGGATTCAAATTAAGCACTTCGTGTTTATTGTTGTTTTTATTGGGGGGGGGGGAAGATACTCATCCCCAGTACCTGCTATCTTGCTACCATTCCCGTGAGGAGCGAGCTACTCGAGCCAGCTCCAGGAGAGCGCCACGGGAGATAGAGGCATGATCAGCAAAAAACAATATTTGTTCCTGTGCACACACGACACGAAACGCTACATTGCTCCCGGAGCGGTGGTACAACTTACCATAGAAAACACGAAAAAGGCGAAGCTCCGCAATTAATATCCTGCTTGTCCACCCCGGCTAGTGCTTCCACAGCACATACCGAAAGGCGTTACCACTCGACGTCGATGGCCGCGTTTCTGTCTCCAAAGAGACCGATTGGCAGAGGAAAAAAAAAAATCTCGCCCGCCCTCCCGTCGAAACAAAGGATATGCAGCATCATCGCCATCAACACCATGACTAACTAACCTTCGGCTAGCCTCCGCCAGCGCGCCGCCGCCATTACTGCCGCTCCCGCCCAAGTAGTTGAAGTGCGAGAAACAGTCCGTGTTTGGGTCGAACGAGGCCAGCCTGCGGTGCCCCCGGTGAATGGTCGACTTCTCCGAGGGTGGAGAGAGGTTCAGGAACGAACCTCCAACCCCCATGTCGACGTCTGCCCCCGAGCCCTGTCAAGGAGAGGGAGCGGTTACCGTAGGTGGTTGCGAGAAAAAAATCGTGAGTACGTTCAGGCGCTGTACAACGGAGACGATGGACCGCCAACCTTGAGGCAAAAAAAGAAAGCACGGGAAAAACAACCTTGTGTTGGAGGAGCAGTTTTTTATTCGATAACGTTACACTACTGGACTAGTCAGCGCTGACTGAGTAGTCTAGTGGGTGAGCTTTACCACTCGATAGATACACGCACAGGTTCAAATCCCGGGCTGATCACTTTACGAAAAAGCACCAAAGTTCTTTTCCTGCAGCGCCTGGCGAGAGGTCCGTCCCCGGAGATCTCTACTCAGTGCCAGGGATTCTACGTTCGATTGGTAAAGGCTTACCCATTAAATTACTCAAGTCAGCGCTGACCAGTCTAATGGTGTAACTTTCTCTTACAAAAGATATACGCTCAGCTCGTTAGCACCCGACTGGATCACATTTTTGGGGTTTACGGCTTGGATCTCCGGGGACGGACCCCTCGCCAGGCGCTGACTGCAAAGAACGTAATGGTGCTTGGGAGAGTGAGTAGCCGGGATTCGAACCCGTGCGTGGAACTTTAGTCGCCAATTGTTAAACCATTTGTCAAGCCAGCGCTGACTGAGTAGTCTGATGGGTAAGCCTTTGCTATCAAAAGATACACTCTCGGCTCGTAGAATCCCGGGCTTTGAGAAGCGATCTCCGGGGACGGACCCCTCGCCAGGCGCTGCCGATAACAGAACTATGATGCTTTTCGTAAAGTGATCAGCCCGGGATTCGAACCTGTGCGTGCATCCTTTGATAGTAAAGGCTTACCCCATTAGACTACTGAGTCAGCGCTGACTAGTCGAAATACTGGTAAGTAGAGCTTCGACAGCACGATGGATTCATTGCTACGGTCACCATGCACTCGGTTCTATGGTTCGAGATGAATATGATATGGTCTGTTAACCGTGTAACTAGTTCTATTGTTCGAGATGAGCATGGTACGGTTTGTCTCGGAAGAAAAAAAAAGGAACGGGGGGGGGGG
>CACKRE030004661.1:124077-136096 GCA_902602495.3 Ectocarpus sp. CCAP 1310/34 | reverse complement strand
GGCCCCCCCCCCCCCCCCGAGAGAAAAAAAAAATCTCAGAAATAATCACGCCGTAAGACTCAGCCTTACTGTTTCCTTTTGTTTTCTTCTCTTTTTCTCTTTTTTTCTCTTTTTCTCTGTGCCAGATGGCCTTGTCTGCTTGCGTTGTGAAGTACCAAGATTGAACCAAGGAGGTGTACCTCATTCTCTCCGGCCCGTGATGGTGACTCCTAGTCTCAGTTGTTACCTCGCATAGCGCGCACAGGGAGTGGAGGACTCCAGAATATCTGTCGTTGATTTCTATTGACGTGCGGACCCCTCGGGGCCAGTTTATTTCAGTGTACCTTTGTAGGGTAAGTTAGCCTGCGACCACGGGAATCGACCGCGTCGAGTGTTGGATCAGTACGGACATACGAAGGTACTGGGTAGAGAGGGATCGGAACGGTTTTTAATGTGACGACAACAACATCAACAACCCTCGGCCAGAAGGAAAGTTTCGTCTCCAAGCGTTGGAAAGATGCGTTCGGAATGCGGACCACACCCTCAACAAAAAATTCTAGTTCCCCTTTTAGTCCGCCTTTCTGCATGTACAGTGTACAGCGGATGCAGCATCATTCGTTGACGCGTGTATGCATACATGAGAAAACGGGCTTTAAATATTTTCTATGCATATGATACGACATTTCAAAGAAAATGTGTCCCCGTCCCTGTTCTCTGTTCCATGACACAGCCGTCGAAGCAGGGCTGCTGCAAAAGAAATCGTGCATGGCTCATGTTTTTGCGAAGTTCGCGAAAAACTGCCCTACGGCAGGTAGCCTCGCCGACATCGACATACAAGAGAGGTAAAATACCGGAAGCAGCGTGTTGTTCTGAAGAGTCCCAGAGCTCCTGGTGTTGTCCTGACATTGAAAAATGGGTCCGGTCTCCGCCGGGAAATATCCGTACCGGTCCAGCCGACGCAGACGCCTTCCGTTGAATGAGAAATCACACCGGCCGCCAGACTAGAAGTACTACAGGAAAACACGCTCCGCCGCATGTGCGTGCACATTTCGAGACGACTGCACGCGAGCTCTGCTTTTCTCGCGTGCGCGGGGAGAGCTATAATACGTACCGTACAGAAGTATAGTGCGTGGACCGGCACAAGCAAACACACTGCTTCAAAATTGTGCTGGAGTGCTTCGAAGACTACGCACACGTACTTGCTTCCCAAGAGTATTCCGAGTTTAGACTACCTATCATCAGCTGTGGGAGTAATAAGCTTCATGTACCACACATATTTCTAGAAACCAGAAGGTCACCGCAACGCACAAACAACCCGGGAGGGAAGATGTCCTTTATTGACTCCCCTCTACCCCCTCCCACGACCCTCGACCCTCTCGGCAAAACACAGCACCGAAAACCATGGTTGACAAAGACATGGGGCACGGCAATGATGTGGCAGCAAGCTGCTGATTGCTGCGCTACGCTACTACATACGCACACGGAAGACTTGCCGCTTGTTGGGCGGTACACCCGACCCTCTGCTGGCTTGAGGCCCCGTACGCAAATATTCTGTGGACTATACAGTCTAATCGGCCAAACACAACAGCAGTGTGGTGCATGGACAGAGACGACGAGTGGCCGGCTAACCCAGGGCAATCCCATGTCGGCAAAGGAAAAAAAAAAGTGTTAGTAGATGCGAGTCTACAATTTTGTGAGTTACACGGGGTTGTAGTCTCTCTCTGGTTGCATGAATGCATGTGCATATGCATAAGCGTATGGTATGCCAGTTGTACAAAAATAAGGTGAGGGGATGTGCTAGCGCAGGCTCCGTCGGTGACTGCTGTCTGCTACGGTGTTGGTTGTCTTCAGGTATTTCCTACTTGTAGTAATCGAGAAGCATCGAAACGCATGAAGCACTACGGGTGTTCTACACACACTGCAGCGGTAGCTTAGCGGCTCGTCACCATCACAGGCAACGAAATAATCTCTCGCGATGCACACTCTGTGCCTCTCTCTCTCTCTCTCTCTCTCTCTCTCTCTCTCTCTCTCTCTCTCCTAAAGCATAGCGCTACTCTGTTGTACATGAACGAAAACCTGGAAGCAGCAACTACAACTCCAAGGGAAAATGCCAGCAAGTAATCCATCCACCCTTTTCCTTCCAAGCCTCTCGCGTGATGCCTCTCAAAACATTCGTACGAAAATATGACGGGAGGAGGCAGATCGCCCCCCCGGGTGTCCGAGACACCGCAAAGAGGGAGCGGTAATGCTGTAATGCTTGTACACCGAAGGCACAACAATGTGTGTGTGTGTGTGTGTGTTTCTGGGTCGCCGCCCCCGCCGCCGACGCAGGTCCGAACAAATTACTAGACTGCTGAGCAGCAAGCCGCGAAGTACCAAGTGCATGCACGCGAAATGGTGTACACGCGTGATTCAAGTGGTGACGAAGAACGATACATAAAATAGCATAGTAGGAACGCCGGTGCGCTTGATGGTCTCACGAGTGGTGAGATGGTGCCATGAGCACACACACACACACATACCGGGTTGGTCGCATCCCCCCGCTTTGCCAACACAAACGCCGTCACCCATCACAATCTCGCACCAACTTGCTTTGCCCGCCGCGACTTTGGACAACTGAAAACGCATATAGGGGCTTCGGTTGGTTGGCAGTGTTGGATGTGTCAAAAGGGACAAGGGATGATGATGCTGCCGACAACATCCAAGTGTGGTGAGAGAACGGCGGGCGGCGTGCAAGCAAAAACCCAGCGGTGGAAGTAGCTCGGACGTACCTTACTTTTACGGCACCAAAGAGGCGAAGAAGGGGCGCACGTGGGCACAAACCACAAAAATGTCTGTCCTTGCCATGACAGCAGATTTGATGGTAAGACATACACTGCTTGTTCTCACCATACATCCGATGCTTCAAGCAGTGTTCCTTCCCCTCGCCGAACAGGCACTTGTTTGCCCCCGTCATGGTTCACGTCCACCCCCTGACGCCGGCCGCCCTCCGCGTATGCTGAAACCAGCACTCCACCCCTCCCTTCCCGAGCCTGCTGCTGCTGCTATCGCTGAATTGCTTCGCCTCCTCCTCTCTCTTTTTCAAGACGAAAACCACTAGACAAGGTGAGAGAGAGCAGTCAGCGTCTTCACAGCCCGCTGCTATAGTGGTAGGCGCCTCCTCTCCGGCACTAAGGCCTCAAGCGTGCCTGGCTGTCCCAGGGGCAGCGGTAGGGTTAGTTGCTGCTGCCTTGATGCCTGCCTGCTCTGAAGAAGTTATTGGGGTTTTTTGTTTTTTGGAAGCAGAGCGTCCCGGGCTAACTTGTTGATGGACTCTCGCCTCAAATATCAAAAGAAAAAAAGAGAGAGAGAGAGAGGGAGAAACACCTTTTTTTGGCGGGTGGCGGACCTCAGACTTCAGAATTCAACAACAGCACCAGAGTTTGTCTGAGAGGACCAGTAGATGACTTGCTCGCACCCCGAAAAAACAACGGTCCTATCACTACGTTAATGGATGCGGTATGGATACGACGCGCGGCGGAAGACACCCCGCCTACGCAATGCTCTGAAGCTCGACGTGCTCACCCTTTGTTTTAGAGAGGCCACCCGCAGGCTGTGTGTACAGCAGCAGCTGCTGCTGTGCCTGCCTGCCTCCTGTAGAATTCCTCTTCTATGTTGTCTCGCCGAAATGCTTTTGGGTTGTCGATTTTCCACGCCGTCGTCACCCAACCTTGATTGTATCCGTTGGAAAAAACTGTGCTGCCGCCGGCGAGGTGTGGGCGGCGGAGCCTCTCTCTCTGGATCTCAACAAGTAGTTGATCCTCCTCTCGGCGGTGCTGTTACCGTCGCTAAGTCACGTGGAGTTTTGCGGAAGCGCCTAATGGTGTCTGCCTCGCGTCTTTTGTCCCGGATGCAGGTTACACTGCGTGTCTCGGAACAAGTGGGAAACGGATCTTTTTCGATGATCCGCCCTTGTTTGTGGACTTGTGTGCGAGAAGAGAGAAATTCAAGAGTAACAGAATCGCAAAAAAAAAAACGTGGCGTCCCCTTGCATCAACCTCTACGGAAATATGTATGTCCAGTGTCCCCGGGGTTTCCATGGCTTTTTGCAACAACATCCGAAGGAGGATATGGGTTCGAGTCCCGACAGAGTGAGTTTTTTCTCGCTAGTTAAATCGAGCAGGAACCGCAGGAAGGGGCCCAACCCCCCCTCCTATGTGACCCCGGTTGGGTCGTCTAGCTGATAGAAGTGGAGGATAGGGGCCAAAGGGGCAGACGACAGAGTCCAATGATGGGAGACAAAAAAGAAAGAAAGAAAATACAGCCCGGTCCCACACCTAGATAGAGCATGAGCCCCCACCTCTGTTTGCGGATGGACAGCATAGCGAGCAGTAGCATGCAGCAGAGTGCCGGCCACCTCATGAGAAGAACATCTGTCTACACGAATCTTAATCCTCACAACAACTCGAGAAATCAAGGCTCACATTCGTTTCTCGAAGGAACTGTCTCCTCCCCCGCTCTGCGGCGTTTACACAATAAAGGTACCTGCAGTGAGCAAACTTGAGGTAGACTACGTACAGACTATGCAAGCAAATAGATTCAGGGCCGCTACTAGTTGAAATCGGAGGCCGTGCGGGGGGGGGGGGGGGGGGNGCGTAAGGGGCTCACCGTGGACAGACAGAAGAAACACGCAGTCATGTGTGTAGGGGGGGGCGATCACTTACTAAATAAAATACGTTCGTTCGCGAACGAAGCCCGCCACGCCAACACCTAAATAAGACTAAAATTGAAACTACCCTCCCTGGGGTGGAGGGAGGTGGCCTAAGCGTCCAGATTTTTTTTTCGCGTGTATCCATGCGCTACACCTAGACTACATAATGCATGTAACACTGAAAACACCATCTTGTGCTTGTTTGAGTCTTGCTGAAAATATTACTTCTTGTTTTGCACAGTAGTTGTTTGTTGCAAGCGGGCCGGTATCCAGTCGCTTCGCGCTCCTCCTTCTAGGTGGTGACAGATGATATCAACACCACATGATGTGATGATGTCGTACGTACAGAAATGGGTGAAGATCGTTTTGACTCCACCAATAGCAAGCCACTCGTGCTCTTGGAATCACTTGATTGACTAGCCTTTGCACTTCGACGTCATCTTTCTCCACATGCAGGAAGGAGCAACCACCTTCTCCGAATTGCAGCGGTTGCAAGGTGCGGCAGGCTGGTCCACATGGTACACCGTTGGTAGCCACCTGTAGCCTGCTCAAACATACATACATCGTTGTTGGACCTCTCGTTTCCTTGCCATGGAGGCTAGTCAACAAACAACAGCTGAACATGCACAATGTAATACGCACCAAGTCTCTTCGAAAAACTTCAAGAAGACAACGATTGACATTTTGATATTTTGATAACAACAACTCGCAAACCCCACGTGCAGTGCTGAGTTTTTTCACAAAAGGCAGACCGTTCCCCACAAAAATCAACGGGACACACACTACCATCCAGCAGTGTTGCCTCGGCGGTAGGTCAACAGGGTTAGGGTTATAGGCTGCACCTGCTAGCCTCTAGAATGCACGGGGAAAGAACACTTCAGACAGAGCTAGTTTAAGGTAAGACATGGCATGACGCCTGCCCCACACTTACCAAACACCCAGGGGAAGAGCTACCACGCAGCTACAACTGGAAACAAACATCCCCGAAACACCAGCACATCGCCTACCCTCCTCCTTCCATCGCCCCCGCCGAATGCCTCGTCAGTGCTCGCTGGGCGGGGACCCTCAGGTGCCGCGCTTGTTCCAAATGGCGGGCTCACCAAACACGACATTCCCCAAGGTCTCTTGGAGCTCTGCCGCCTCCCTCTACTTCGTCCACACAAACTGCAAAGAAGCGGCATTTCCAGCGAGGGACAAGTCTCTTGACCCCTCCTTCCGCCGATAGTTCCCGTCGGGGGGGGGCAAGCTCCCAACCCCTCCATGAGGTGCATCTATCCCCGGCATGACGGCAGGAGAACCCGTCGTTGTATTTAGTCGGCCTTTCCCGGGGGGCACCCGCGTTCCTCTCCCCAATCACCTTTGCACCGCTGCGACGTCCCACTCCATCGAGGTCTTTCCGTCCCGTGCCGTGAGAATGTCGCACCCCTGGTCTGTTACCTGGACATAGGGAGATGAGGGGACGGACGACAAACAAAACGAAAAGCCAGGGGCAGAAAAGTTGTCGACGGCGTTCGGACGACAAACGAACACACTTACTTGCACGATGAACCAGGTCAGCCCCTCGAGGTCGTACCATGCATGCACATGCACTTTCGAGAGCTGATATGTATCGCGTGGCCTATCACCTTCCTTGAGGGGGCGGCGGGTGGCGTCGTGTTGTTGCCTTTTCGTCAAGAACTCTTCCGCTCAGCTCAAAAGGCACCTGGCCATAGTTTAGACCGATGCGTAACCCTCTGGTTCGATTTTCAGACTCGGAAATCGAGGATTTCACCCCACAATCAAGCAATGTATCGGGATGGACCTAGACCGCTCGCGTCCGTGCGGTGACACGCTGGCAAAGCACTGCAGTTGTCATCGCTGATCACGACGTAGCCGCGGCGTCTGGGGTCACACGAAGGAGAGTATTTCTCTTTGTTGGGTATGTACCGGAAAAGTCGCGAACCAACTCGACCCGAGTGCCTACCCGCACGGAGCGACGAGAGCTCTTTCGATCGAGAAAACGGAGAGGAGCGTTTTTTTTTTCGTATGTAGAATGGTCATAATCGAGGTCGAACAGCTAACAACACATGTTTACCACCGCACTGCTCCGTCGAGAACATCAACAACCAACCGGTGAACTCACGGTGAATCAGAGTACAATAGGGGTGGACACGTGATGCAACGTTTTCAAGGCTGCTTCTCAGACATTCCGGGATCCCTGACTCTTGGCTGTGTGGCAGCTCGTGCCATGCGGAAGGTCGGCGCAGTGGTGATGTCTTGCGTTTTCGTGTCTTGATGCAACCGTAAGGGGTGGCCTCTGACTCCGGCGGTGCCTGTCGGCCGCGCGAAAACGGGGAGCGTGTTCGACGGGAAAAAAGCAAAAAAAACTCACCAGGAGGGTATGCTCAAACTGCGCCGATCGTTGTCCGTCGGCCGTCACGGAGGTCCAGTTGTCTGGCCACGTCCTGTCCTGCTCACCAAAGGAACGATGCCGTGGCAGCGGTGTCAGCGGCGGAAAGGTCGCGCGTTATTTTTTTTTTGTCTGTTTGGTAGGACAAAACATTGCCCCTCTCTGTCTCTATTTGCCGCTCTTTTCTTCTCTCGGTGTCTATGTGCCTCTGTCGTGTGCGAATGCAGCACGGCCGACAACCACCGACAACCACCGCTGGCGATGGCCTCAGGTACATTCCACCCGCCGGCACAATCCGGGACATAAGCTCAACGCGTAGCTGCTCAACACGCAAGAAAAGCCGCCCGCTCGGACGACGAGAGGATGGACAAAGAGAGCCCACTCCAATTTACCAGCATGAGAAAAGTAACGCAAAAAACAAACAAACAGGCCAAGAAACAGAGAATGAACAAGGTCGCCCTCTCCGATTCACCAGCGTGAGAAAAGTCAACAGGCCAAGAAACAACAACAAGGTGTCAAAAAAAAAAAAAAAACGCCGCTCGTCTTTCCAAGTCTCGGCCGGCCTCCGCCGCGCCATACCTGCACAACCGGTCACCCCGGTGGTCTAGTGGGTAGCCCCGCAGCCTGCTAAGGGCCAGGTCATGGTTTCGAGTCCCGACAGAGAGAGTTTTTTTCTCACTAAATAAATCCTGGTCTAGGATGAAAGCGACGCGCTGCAAAGCTCGTTTGTTAGTAAACCATAATCGACTTCGTAAGTCGCGAGGGAAGGGATTGCTGTACCCTTCTCACGATAAAAATACGTCAGGCATGAACCGCAGGAGGGGGTCCAACCCCCCCCTCCTACGTGACCCCGGTTGGGTCGTCTAGCTAATAGAAGTGGAGGATAGGGGCCAGAGGGGCAGACGACAGAGTCCAATGATGGGAGAAAAACAACAACAACAACAACAACCTGCCACGTCCCGACGTTGATCATGGGTTCGATGGTGAAGATGTGGCCAGGCTTCATAACACCCTTGGCCTTGTTCTTGGGGTAGTGTGGGACCGTCGGCACCGTATGGAACAGCTCGCCGATGCCATGTCCGCAGTAGGTCTTCACCACCTGGCAGCCTGTCCAAACAGAGAGAGAATAAACAAAATAGAATAAGCGAACCAGCAAGAGGGTATTGTACCAGTGTTGAACAAGCAAGCTGCTCTCTAAACAAATAAATCAGCAAGAGTGCATTGTTGAACAAGCAAGTTGGTCTTAGTTGCCCCCCCCAGAGAAATGGGCTGAACTGAAGTGTTCTGTCCACATGTGAAAAGAGGTAGAGGCAGAGACGAGAAAAATGAGAGTTGACGACAGAGAGAGACAGAGAGACAGAGAGCGAGGTCCCCAGAACAAAGACAAAACGTGTTCTGACCGATGAAAAAAGGGTGGTTCGATGAGCTAGAGGCACCCCCGTACCACGTGCCGTACCCCCTCAAGACGGCGACGTGAGACGCGCTGCACAATGGCGGTTTGGTCTACACGAGTGCGCAGACATCGTTGGCTCGAAAAATGAAGAAAAACAAACCCACCACCGCCAGCGGAAACATGGTCAATCTTGTGTCCCGTCTACTCTCGAGCAGACCAGGAGTTCCTTCACGTGACCATCATTGACCACGACAAATTCGCCGCGAAGGCTTGGGACGCTTGATCGAGGTTTTCGGAACACCTCAAAAGCTAAAGCTTCTGCCCTATCAATAGACCGGAAGACCCACGAACCGACACTTATAACATAGAACAGATCAGATCGCTATAGATCGCCATAGATCATTTCGGTCGCAGATCACCAAAATCTATAGCTACAGATCGATCTGTACATGTTTTGATTCTCGATCTATACACAGGTTGATCCGAAAATATCTCCCGCTCATGATCTAGAATCCATAGATCATCTAAGGCATTTTCGTGTCTTATCGATAGACACAAACAGATCTGTGTGTACATTGTCCGCCGCTCATAAGCTATAATCCTAGATCATCGGTGATATTTCCGATTCTTGATATAAGGACGAAGACAGGTCCGATCATATCTTATTTTTATTTTTGTTTTTGTTTTATTTTGATCGGTTTCCGAGGGCTCTTTTCTCGAACGGTCGGTGCGTTACCTGTTCTATTCTTTCTATCATTTTGTTTTCTTTTTCCGAGTGGTTTGTACCCTATTTTTGTATTGTTTCCCCGCGGCGCCGTATGTGCCGGGCTTTGAGACCACGGGCTCCCCATTTTTTGTGGACTAGTCTATAGAGCTAACAATAATGTGAGAAACCACAACACCAAATATCTGCCGCTCTTGATCTATAACCCATAGATCATCGGTGATATTCACGACTCTTCATCTGCAGACTACAGATCATCGGTGGTTTTTGTCGCTCTTTATCTGTAGACCACAGATCATCGGTGATACCTGCCGTTCTACATCTGCAGACCACAGATCATGCGGGTGATCTTTCGTGCCGCTGTCAGCTTCTCGAGAGAGCTCTTCCACACCTTCCACACACCACACAGCTCCCACACACGCCAGAGGCCACGCTCGCCTAGAATGGCAGACATGAGTGGCGCCAGCTCTGCTGCCGCCTCGGCTGCAGACCAAGAGGTGATCCCTGAGGACGGTGATGGGAGCCCTAGCCCTCGGACGACTTGCCCTTTTTGGTAGTGTGTAAGACTACCTGTCGTGAACTTCTATTGACTCTCGGACCCTTGGGGTCCATATTGTTTTCGTTTATGTTACCTTTTGGGCGTAAGTCAGCCCATGACCACGGGGATCGACCGCGTCAAGTGTTGTCGTGAGTGTTTGACTAGTGCGGATAGAAGAAGGTACTGGGTAGAGAGAACGGAACACTTTTATACGTGAAGACAGTAACATCAACAACAACAACAACAACAACAACAACACAATCTGGCTCTTCATCTGTAGGCCACAGGACCACACATCACCTGTGACAATTTCGAGTGTTAATCCGATATGAAGATCCGAACGTGTTTGTCGCTCTTGATCTATAATCCATAGATCATCTGTGATATTTCCGAATCTTGATCTGTCGTCCATCGATCATCTTTGATATATCTGCCGCTCTTGATCTAGTCTATCATCCGTAGATCATCTGTGATATTTCCGACTCTCGATCTATAGCCACAGATTGATCCGAACATATCTGCCGCTCTTGATCTAGAATCCATAGATCATCTGTGATACTTCCGATTCTTGATCTATGGACGCAGATGGATCTGCGAATTGTCTCCTGTACATTATCTAGAATCCATAGATCATCTGTGATATATCCGACTCTCGATCTATAGCCACAGATGGATCCGAACATATCTGCCGCTCTTGATCTATCATCCGCAGATCATCGATGATACCTGCGTGCACTTGATCTACGCTCCACACATCATCTATCATCCTTCCAACGCTTCATCTATAGACCACAGATCATCTAGATCATGATCTGTCCGATGTGTGCAACATTTGACTGGCGTTCTTCCTGCGATCCCATAGCAACACCCCCGGGAAACATCTCCACCCGCACTTCACCAGGACAGACAAGGATACTGTAGGTGACATGACACAAGATAACACACCCCGTTGGACCAATTTTCAAAGCTCGAGTACGCCAGGACGAAGAGGATGACTAAATCAAATGAGTTGCATTCGGGAATATCTCGATGAGACAGTTCGAACGCCGCCATTTTAGGTGCCGCCACCCTTTCTACAGTGGAGTAATCGAGCTTTGAAAATCGGTCCAGGGGGTGTGGAGGCGTGTCATCTTGTGTCATGTCACCTACCGTACAACTGCTCACATTCAACCGGCCGATGCTTTGCGGACCCTTGCTCCTGGAGGAAATGGTTCCTACCCAAGATCGACATGCCGACTCAAAATATCATTGGTATACAATGAAAAACATCGGGTGGGTGGGTGTGTTTTGTTTTTTGTTGGGTGTGTTTTGCTTTGGGCATTTATTAATCTCCACTTGCGGATACGCAATTTTCGACAAAAAAAAAAAAAAAACGCCTCACCGTTTTCCCTGGCGATCTTGCCGATGCTCGCCCCCAAGTCCCGGTACATGGCCCCCGGTTGCACCATGTCCACCGCGGCGGACAGGCATCGGTACGCCGTCTCGACTAGCCCCGCACTTTCGTCGTCCACCTTGCCAACCATGAAAGTCTGGAGGCAAGAACGGTGAGGGGAAGAGGGGGAGGAAGCGTCTCCGTTAGCTTCTTCCTGCGTAGCGCTCAACAAACCCAGCCGCGTCAAGCGCAAGCCCCAACGCACGAAGAGGGAGTCAGGTCAGGAGGACGACTCCCCAACGCCATGCCCGCTTTCGTTAACGAACGGACGGACGAACGGTCATGAGCGGGACCTGCTGCGTAGGACCAACAAAAGAAAAAAACATAGCCGACAGCAGGACGCCTAGACACTTCACAAAGGACGGTACGAGCAAGAGCGGGAGCTGCTGCGTCGCTGCGCCGGACAACAAAGAACACACACACATCGCAGCGCGCACACACCTCACCTCGTTAAGGTCGCCGTGGAAACCCCCGAAGTACGCGGTCACGTCCACGTTCACGATGTCCCCGTCCTTAAGCTCGCGCATGTCCGGGATCCCGTGGCAGATGCACTCGTTGACAGACGTGCACACGCTCTTCGGGAAGTTGTAGTAGTTCAGGGGGGACGGGTAAGCGTTTCGCTCCACCGTTGCCTCGTGGGTCTGCCGCCGCGCGGGTCCAACAGGCGCATGCGCGAAGAGGCGTGTTGCGGGGTCAACGCGAAGGTGGGAAGGGGGGGGAGGGTGAGCATACTGTTTTGTCACCACGCGAGGCGTTTCGCTCCACCGTCCCGTTGTGCATCTGCCTCCGTGCCGGTGGAGGGAGTTCAACAGGCGCGTGCGCGAAGAGGCGTTTTGCGGGATAAACGCACAAGGGGGGGGGGGGGGGGGGGGGG
>CACKRE030004661.1:62912-74389 GCA_902602495.3 Ectocarpus sp. CCAP 1310/34 | reverse complement strand
CCCCCCCGCTCTACCGCCTGCCTCCCTCCCCCGAAACCTCGCTCTCGTCTATTGAGAAAAGGTCACTGTGATGTCAGCGGCATGCGCCGAGCGGTGCGGGCTCGCGTCGCGAATCGACAAGAGTTACGCCGGCCGGGCTGTGGGCGTCGGGTTCGCGAGGATACTTGGACGAATCCACGACGCCAGCATTCGGTGGGTCCTTGGTATCCGTGGATTTTCTATGAGTGTGTTTATCCGTTTCTGTGTTGTCATGGTTGTTTTTGTGATTTTTCTAGTTTTTTTTTCTCGGGGTGGTATGTGTGGGCATACGGTAGCTGTCTGGTCATGGTTTGCGTTGTGATTCGTCTGCACGTGTCTTGTGGATTATGTTGTGGTTCATCTAGTTTGTGGTTTGTCTGGTTTGTGAATTTGTCTGTATCTGTCTTGAAATGGATTTTTTGTTGTGATTTGTGTTGGTGGCTTGTCTCAGTATGTGTGGGTGTGGGTATTCCTTCTGGATGTGCCGGCTTGTGGCGATCGATCACTTTTTGTGTTTGGTGGTTTGTCTTCGGTGGTGCGTGTTGGTGTGTGTATTTCTGTAACTGTTGGCTTTGCGTCGATGTATTTTGGGCAATTCACGTGTGGTCTCTCGTAACGATACCATGACTTCGTTTTTGTGGCGCTTTACGCTCGGGATGTTCAGAGGAAGTCTTCATCGCAGCAGCACGCGGCGGTGCAGAGTTGGTCGGCTTCGCCGCCATGGTCGCTTTCCTTTGAATGGCGACAGCTGCATGCTTCCCGCCCCCCACCCCCCGCGTCTTGGAATGGCGACGACGCACACACTGCGTCCAAACAAGGCTGCATCCCCCCCCGCTTCTTCGAACGATGTTGCAGCACAGACTTGCTTGCAAACAAGGCTGCACCCTCCCCTCTCTGTGCTGGAGTACACACAAACAAGAAGTACGCACAAACCAGGCAGGTGGACAGACACCCTTCTCACCGAGCCCCCCTTTCCGCTTGCCCCCCCCTGCTATCAGGATTGGCAATTCGTACCTGAGGTGCTCCTTCACCGTGATCGAGCACGGCGAGATCGACCTCCTCGTCGGCCTGGACGTCTTGCGCGCCCACCGCTGTGTAATCAGTCTCTCCAAGAACAGGATGAAGTTTCACGCCGGAGTCGGCCCGGCGAAAGAGGCGAGTTAGATATAACGGGGTGCAGCGAATTTCGTCTGTGTTGTTCGTCTGTGGGGCGCAGCGAATCATGACGCCATTGTGCTGGTTGGATTAGTATGTTCACTTTGAACAGCTGGTCGGCGATTTTGGTGTGGCGGTGACCAGCAGTGGGGGCGATGTATCCACGTTCATGGTTGATGCAGGGTTTCGGATGGCACTTGAGACAGACAAGAGTGCCGTGGTCCATCCGTGTTTGCGTCCTGATCCCCGCCGCACATCGGATCGAGGAGCAACCAAGGTCTGGTAGAATGCATGCCGCTTCTCCATTCCCTTTGAAGAAACAATCGAGTGGTATGAATGGCACGTGCCCAGACAGCCCATCTAGACTGCATTTGTTCCAATGTATTGTGCTACTGCTTCAGCTCGAAGCGTAAGCAAGAAACCGTTTCTTTCGTCTCTCTTTACGTATCCTCCCACCCTCTCCTTCCCTCCCTTCCCTCCCTCCCTCCCTCCCTCCCTCCCTTCCTCCCACCCCCTTCTCTCGCTCTCTCATGACAGCAGGTGGCTTTCCTGACTAGAATCGAGAGGAAAGGGGGGAAATGCCAGCGGCGGTGGTACAGACCGCGGCGGCGGTCCTCGGTGAGTATGTCATCTCAGGCTCGAAAGCGGGTTTTCGCTGCCATATCCCCAAACACTTGATCGGTTCTCCATCTTTTGCTATTCCTCAAGATTCATGCGGCAAAGGCAATCTTCATCTTCTGGTGCTGCCTGTGGACTGACTCCCTAGCTGCTACGACAAACTGTTTTGACCTGAAGGGGGGGGGGAGAGGGCATGCAGAGGTGAAAGGGGGGGGGAGGGTAGTCCGAAGTTTCCCGTTCCCCTCCTGAACAAGTTAGCCTGTCATCGACTTTCAGGATGCCCTTTCCTGGGCGCCTTTCCGCAAATTTTCCTTGTCGGGGAAAACGTTCATGTGACCCGTTCCAGCGTTGCATGGAACCAGTCCCAGGGGTGTATGCGATCGAGGTATATGGTGGAACGACTAGAGCTTGCACGATGGTAGAGTGGTTTCGCTTGCCGCCTCTCCTTGGGGGACATTCGGTTCCCGGCCCCTCTTCCTGTGAAACGAAGTGAGCAGTACGTAGGGCTGGTCTCGTTGTTATCGGCTTTCCCAGACGACAACAGTGCTGTGTGCGAAATATGAGACTGCGCCTGCCCCATCCCCGCTCGTTCGGCCTGGTTCGACTGATTCTGATTCTTTGGACTGGTGTGTCAGGGTGTGGACAGGGGCGCGGACCGCTACGGGTATGGCGACGACAACGGCAACTGCAGCTATTCGAGCGAAGAAGGAGCACGCCGATCCTATGGGCCCCCCAGTCGTCCGCCCCCTCCACGGGTGCTCCGAGAGATGGCCAGAGGTAGCATATTGATTAGCCCGAGGCGGGACGTTTCTTTAATGCCGCGCAACCTGTTGGCCCTACTTTAGAGGTGTTCGTAGCATTCACACTGTTCGGCGGACCGGGGTTTTGCTTCCCTTTGCATCCCTTCGTTCGCTAGATCACCGGCGCAACACGAAAGCTCGACCCACCGCCCTTCAAGTATTATTTCGCCTGCCACCCCTCGGGGTGCATATAAGGCGTGACAACATTCCATCTACATGGTTTGTACTTCGAGGCGTATGTTGTTGAGCATCCCCTTTTCACCAATGATGTTTTGCTTGCCTGCGCTGGTGTTGGCAGTGATTTTTTCCGTTTCATCAGCCTGTCAGCCTTGTCACTTCGCCCTGAATTGTTTTTCAGGTGGTCTCACCTAGGTGCAAACAACCGCCGAGCTCGCGATGTCTTAGCGCGATGATTTGCTTCAAGAGATATGTGGCCGTACCATTGACCACGTATACAACCACGATCTACGTACCATTTTTCTCATCCCGGAGTGCTCCTTTGTGTGCCCTTCCTAGCGTGAACACTTCTCACGGCCTCACAACTGCTTCTCGCCACGGCGTCCACAGGAACACGCGGAGACGGGGTCCCATATGGGATGGAAAAGCGATCCAGCCAACACCGTTCCATGGAAGACAGCGACGACGGCGGTGGCGATGGCCCTTCCCAATCCATCTGGCCGAAAAAACGAATGAGGGGTTGGCCCCCCCGGGGAGTTAAAGAAGAGCTCGAGACAGGTGAGTAGAACCGCGAGGAGAGGGAAGGGCGGCACGCGGGAAAGGCTGACTCGCGGCGGCGCCGGCGGGGGCGGCGGTGGCACCAAAGCAGCGGCCTTGAAGGCGGGCACGCATACTGAGGCGGTGTGGCTTGGTACGGAGGCTTAACGGGGACGCTGCGGCAAGGGTAAGGGCCGGCATCGAACCAAGGGAGAGGATTTTTCGTACTCCTATTTTTCATGTGTTAGCGGTTAGACCTTTTACCAAGCGTCCTGGAGAGGACAGAACATTGAGAAAGCCCGGGGAGATGGCGTGGGACCGAAATACGAGGCACCCAAGCATCCAGGAGGGCCGGGGGTAAGAACATTGCGAATTTGAGAGCCGCAACGGAGGGTCATGGGAGGGGCGGGGGAGGGGCGGGGGTGACGTTTGGTTGGAATTGCGTGGCTGGGACGTTTGGTTGAGGTGAAGGTGGGAATGTGGTGCCGAGGAAATTGGGGCGGAAACGGGTTAACCGGTTGTAGGACTATCTGGCGTCGAAGCACCTGCGCCGACCACCGCCCATGTAGTTCTACAGTAGTACCCATTGAGCCGGGATCTTGCTGTAATTGTAGATAGGGCGTGCTCTCGCAGATGAAGAGCAGAGCCAGCGGGTGGTGAAGGGGCGGAGCGAACATGGCATGACGCCAACGATGGTATGAACATCCATTCATCGTGATGCCTATGAATGCGGGTGGTGCAAAACGCAAGTGCGACGGAAAGGAAGGGCAAAAAATCGAGGCACCGAATCTTCCAACCGCAGCATCCTCTTTCCCTAGTGCCGCAATCGAAGATCATCACGCGTGCCTTCTCCGGTATGTATGGGAAAACCGTGGATCCATGGGGGCGGGGTACAAAAATCCATACATAAATCGCTGGTGAATCTCTCGAGCCCTGTCTGCATAGTCTACCACCGCTCCCGGAACAATGTGCCAGCGCCTACCTTCGTATATAAGGGTGATGGGGGTATGCAAACAGCCGATGCTACGGAAGCGCCCTTTTGGCAATGCAGCCACACACGGTAATCGCGAGTGCCCGAGTCAACGAGATGCCCCGTTCTTGCTGTATGTGAAGATTCATGCCCGTCGGGTGTCGAGTGGTCGACAAAACCGCGCCAAAGCTAGCACAAAGAATACCACCTGGCCTTCTTTCTGACGAGCCCTTCGCCGCCTTGCTATTCAAGGGCGAGGACGGAGGGTCACGGAAGAGGGTACAGTTTCGTTTTCAATAGCACACGCTATTTCAGACCTTGTGAATCAGCGAGGGTGAATTTCTTCGTCAGGTCATTCGGATGTAGTCCAGTGGGTACTTTGCAAGATGATCCGAGTGAAAATCGGCGGAGAGTGCGTATTCCCGGGCAGGGTTTCGTTTAGACGCGGCGAGAGCGAAACAGTGCGTCCAGGTGCCAGAATGAATCACCAACTTGCACAACGTTGTTAGGTTATGCTACAACGACAATTCTTGTTATCGAATAAGTTATAATAACGGCAACTTTGGCTTTGGTACGAAATGATTGGTATTGCAGCTTGCGTCGAGCAATGGTGCTTTTCATCTAAGAAGCCCTCGGTATGGTTTTGAAGACGGCGTGGAGAACACAGGCGAGATGGAGATATGCACACAACCAATCCATACCTGTGTGCAAAATCGTATGCGTGCATTTCTTGTTGTACTGTATGCTTTCGACGACGATTTTGTCGAGAAGAAGGCGGTGAGGAAAGACGGACAACCATCGGCCAATACTCAATTTGATGTATCAAGACTTTTGGTACCTCATGAAACCGCGTGCTGCCCGAAGCCAGGATTCACACCACCCTTTTCCAGGGACACATGAGACCCTCTAGCCCTCGATCTACACGTAGGTATGTCACTCTTGGTGGCCCAACTGCCGCGCGAAGAGAAAACAAAAGCGGAATATTTCGAGCTCTAATGGCTACCAATGCAACCTGCTGAATAACTTTGATGTTGGTATTTGTGTAGTCGATTGCATCTGTATACATTGTCAATCTTGTCGGGCTTAAACGAACTCAACCAAACTATTTTTGAGTTCTATACAACCTTGACTTCGTTCTTCTCACATTTAACGTTGACGCTCCAGATAGGCGTAGCTACTGTCTGTACCATGGCGAAACAATTCCGATTTCGCTTTCTCCCCGTATCGTCGCGGGTCGCTCCCAGCAAGAAAAACGGAAACCGCGCCCGCTTGCTACAGTAGTGAAGTGGTTCATGCTGAGCATGATATCAGAACGCAAGAGCTTGAGCACTGTTTGTGAGCTCGGTCAGGAAAAGCTTCTTTTTATAGCCGACGGGATACCAGGGAACAAACATTGACTCTGCACCGACCGCAGCCTCGATCGAAACTGCGAAGAGGTTCTAATAGCCGAAAGTGCATCCGGAAACAGATTTTTCCGGCTTCGAAGTACAAACGCGATGGGCCGATGCCTTCATAATGTTCACCAGATCCACATCGCCATCCGCAGCCGTGAGTAGCTGGGCCTCTGACAGGGCAAATTGCACGGGAGGAGTTGAAAGCGTGAGCGCAATGTGTGGCTCAGGAAAACCGCGACACGCGCAAGAGGTTGATTGATTCAGTGAAGGAATCTTGTGGGGCCGACAAATGGTACGGTCATGCGAGGGGACAACTCTGGTTTCACCCATCTAAGAGCACCGAACTTCTGCGATTCTCTCTGAAAGATATTGACCCCGCGGCAAGTGAGTGGGGTATGCCCCCGAGGGTTGACATCAGCGCAGCCACCCATTTTTTCTTTAGTATGCCGACCCGCTACTCGAGGCTGAGCTCGTTGAAGGCCTCCCTGTGGTTCGGGGTGAAGACCGAACGAAGAACTCTACAGTATGAATGCATCGAGGACCACCAGTCGTTGCAGACGTCTACTGAGACCCCCGAGCCCACGATTCCAGCACTCTGGCACTCCAGCGTACGCTGAAATCAAGGTGAAGCGATGTTCTTTACACCGCCTGGGTGCGCGTGTTCTTAGACGCGGGTACCCATATTTGAATCGCGTGACCCAAAGGGCTTGGGGTTACCGCGATAGTCTACGGTGACGGCGGCCACAGAATCAGCTTGTTCCGAACGACAAGATGCGTTTGCTCATTGGGCTAGATAGTCTATGTTGATCTCGTCGGGTGACGTGGGAAAAAGGTATTGGTTCAGGATGAACAAGAAGAAGTTGAACTGCTCGTCTCCCGGGTGGTTCGCGATCTGTGGGTAACACAACATGGTGCGTACATGCGGTGAGCCCATGGAGCAGAGAAGATTGTCGACTGTGCACAAACTTCACACACACACGACCAACACCGTGTCAGTTCACGTCGGATAGCAGGCGATATCTATGTTCGCGAGGAACTCGATCCTCGATCCTGCACAAGGAATGGATGCCCCGAACATCTCAAGCATGCCCGAATCGATATTCATATGTAACCCCTATGATAGTAAAGGCTTACCCATCAGACTACTCAGTCAGCGCTGACTGAGTAGTCTAATGGGTAAGCCCATCAGCGCTGACTGAGTAGTCTAATGGGTAAAGCTTTTACTATCATGGATGGCACGCTTCAGTCAGCGCTGACTGAGTGGTCTAATGAGTAAGCATCTACCATCGAAGGATACACGTACAGGTTCAAATTCCGGGCTGATCACATTACGAAAAGCACCATACTTCTGTTCTCGGCAGCGCCTGGCGAGGGGTCCGTCCCCGGAGATCTCTACTCACAGCCGGGGATTCTACGAGCCGAGAGTGTATCTTTTGATAGTAAAGGAGAGTAGTCTAATGGGTAAGCCTCTACTATCACCCTACATAGTCCATCCCGCAAAGCGCAGAGAATGAATGAGCTAGCTTGTGTGTGTTTCACTGGGTCCAAAGAGCACCATTTCTTTCGTACTCTGCTTGGTACACACTTCAAAGAATACGCACGAGGCTTGGCGCAATTCGTTCGTAGCGGACAACGTCGACGAGGAAATCCCAGCTCTCCATGCACAAGTTTTCCCGACAGAATTTTCCACACTGCTGGGCCAGTTCTCCACCGCCGCTTGCGAGCCGTAGCACGACGCATTCATCCGACGCCTGCACCATAAAGGCTTCTTCAACGGGGACCACGGCGGCCCTGAACCATTGCTGCACCCAATCACGGTGAGCTCTCGCCATGAGAAGCAACAAGCTGCGTCGAAGCAACCGCCGACGCATTAGGTAAGATAATTATCGCGAAGGCGGCTTCATGGACGTCCCGGCAGCAGGAGAGGACCGAACTAGCCCTTGGCATACCGTAAGCTATCGTGCGTCCTCCCGAAGAGGGAGGGAAGCCTTATGGCATAGTATGTTCTACATGGTATCACGTTCCGCTAGGAAGCCAAAACTTACATCAGTCTAGGAACGCACAGACGCGTCTTGCTCCAAAACCATAAATGTCGCACTGCTTTTCACCCCTCACCCCCAAACCCCTGCGTGATTCCGAACAGGAGCGATAGCACCTCAACTACCACATGAAGTGCAGGTATGTTCGACAACACGTCCAACATCAACAGCACTTGGAGCACGAAATGTGTAGCTGGGTGGAGCGCAGGGCGAGAAAGGAAGGTGGAATAATCAGGAACAGAGTAAGCAATCGATGAATGAATCGAAACAGCTTGACACAGTCGTGGCTGGGACATGAACCTCTACAAAAGAATGTGCCAGCGTTGGCTCTCTCTGCCCTTTTTTCACAGCGCGGAAATACCCGTAGCCACCAACGGCCTCAACCCACCTTCCTACATGGAGCGTGGCTGTTGATGCAAGGCATTACAACATCACATCATCTTTTTTTTTTCTTCTCCGAACACCTACTTACACAGAACCACCATGTGAAAAACATCGTGCGTGGTCTATAGGTTGACAGCTCTTCACCCTGGGCCAGGACGTCCGTTCGCCCTTCGTGCGCTTGCCTCGGAAACCCTCCACAGATAAAAAAATGTTAGGCCATTCTGCGTACTTTTTTTCTTCACGTGCGATGGTGCTGCCACCGATCATCGCACAGCACAACTCCTCGCGAAGCTTAATAGCGTCATTTACGCGTGATATCCGTATGACCAAAATGGATAGTGGCCCTCCGTCCACAATGAGTACTGCTCCCCCCAGCATGACGTAATCAAAGTAGAAGCACTACTGTACTTCTGTAGAGAAGAGACACCATATTTTTCGGTTGAGCAGGCGGGTTCACGAGGTTGGAGGAGAAACGCACCCATCTTCAACCCACGTTAATCGTGTTCGGTACGACAGTCGCAGCTACTCCATCGGCGTGCATGCATGCTGTCACAGATAGATGTCGGTGGTTACTCGTCGGGGCAGAGGGAAGCGTCAGGTGGTGAAGCGAACCTTCCACCGTGCACCTCCATCCAAGCCCATGAGTATACAGATATGAGGCGACGCAATCTTAATGGGGGTGTCTAGACTTTGCGATAGCAAAAAATCGTTCACATTAAACACTCATCCGTGCACCAAGAAGCCGTCCGCTCTGATAGGCCAAAGCTGTGATTGTGTGGTGTCACCTCGAGTAGTGTGCAGGATCGTCCCGGAAAAACAAACCGGCGCGGATGGTGAGCCTGATGGAGGCCGGGACCAATACGCCCGTTGCATGTTTTCTATTGACGAATTTGGCGTACTTTAGCCGATATTTGCGATTGTACGCGATCACCAATCGGACTCCCGGACAAAGTACGGCATCGTGGAAAACTGGAGCACTGCAGCCAGGCAAAGCCCAAGCATGCATTTATGTACCGTAGGTGACGGCCGACAAATGTCGTGAAGGGAGCAGAACGGTGTACACCGTGGTGTAAGCCGACGCTGCTGCAGTTGTAAAAACATCGACTGCAGTGTCATACTCGCGAGGGGCGCACTGCAGCGGCATTCAAAGCACAGTGAGACGGCAGCTTCAATTGCCTTTCCTGACATTAGCGTCGTACGGAGAGAAGTGAAAAGGCGACACCTGCTGTAACTACCAAGAGTTTAAGATGAGAGTGCAATGTGAAATTATTCAAAGTAGTGTGTGTGTGACCGTAGTAGATTGAGCAATTTCAGATTACGTACTGTAGCCTTGAATGGATGTATATCATTTTTGAGTACACACTGGCTGTCTACCGTGGTTTTGGTATCCGCGTTGTTGCCCGGTGGTTTCCCAGCCACTGTGTCGCATGGGTCCACGCGCTGTTCTACTTCTCGCTCGGCGATACTTCTACCATCGACGGTGCTCCTCAGCATTGCCGCGTGCGCATTGAGTTCAAAATTATCATACGCACACATCACATTGCAGGTACATACAAACAGTATGTAGTCGTTCCGGTATTGTGCTACATACATCGAACTTGTAGACATTTACTGGAAAAGATTTGAGGGCATATCATTTCCTCTTCATAAGGCCCTTCCCTGTACGACACAGGAAGAGTTCTTGTCTCGTTCATCACAAAATTTTCAGCTCTAGCTCTACGTTCGTTCACCACATTTCTGCCGTTGTTGTTGTTGTTGTTGTTGTTGTTGTTGTTGTTATTGTTTCCCACAACAGCTCTGTAGTCCACAAAAAATGGGGAGCCCGAGGTCTCAAAACCCGGCACACACGACGCCGCGGGGAAACAAAACAAAAATAGAGAACAAGCCACTCGGAAAAAGAAAGCAAAATGATAGAAAGCAAAGAACAGGTATCGCACCGACCGTCCGAGAAAAGTATAGTCTAGGAGCTCCAATCCGTGGTCATCCAGAAGGTCTGAGGCGCTTTCCTTCTTGTTTTTCGTGCAAGGAGTAAATGAGTGGGACTGCTCTGTCGCTTCGCCAAACTGTGCCACACGTCCTTTTCGTGTTGGAAAGACTGCCACGGAGGGCGTGTCAATGAATGGTGTACTCTTGCACCCTGTTGCAAATGTCGCTGATTCACAATCGTTTATGTTACGCTTCCTCGGATCAACACCTATTATTCCTTTCGTCGTCGCTGCGGGATGCCATATGGGCCACCTCATTCCCTCTCTATTCGAGAGCATAGAGCGAGCTCAAAACACCCGTCTACCGTACAGCTACCTCATCTTCACCCTTGCTTGTTCTGAACACCTTTCTCATTCTGGTCGCCCAAGGAGGGCCAGCCAATCCCCCAGCTGTTTAAACTTCAAGCGACTAGTCTAAACAAGGAATAGAGAAAATAGTTCGTAGCTAGGTTCTTTGGCAAGAGTGAACGAACGTATTCTTTTCGTCTTACCGCCGTATGAGATGATGAAGGTGACCGGGCAAGGTAACGTTGTGGCGCCCATGTTTGGCAGCAGCCAGTCCAAGAGCACGGACGCGACCAAAATGAGGCATGTCACCTCAGTCACTACTACTACTTGTAAAGGCGACCTCGCCGCGATCTCGAACTCTGTCCTATGAGCTACAAGTCTCCACAGCAAGGCCAACCACCCGAGTACGACGGCCACCAACGACAGAAAAAGAACCACGGGCACCCAAACCATGTTCGAGATATGCCGGCGTCCAGACTTGCCGTCTGATTGACTTGGTTTTGCGCATTGAACAACTGTACAGTGCGGGATGCCACGTCCGCGCTGGGAAACTCTAGTCTACTGTAGTAGGAGCTGTACAAGTTCAAATTGCGGTTCATCCAGTGTCAAACGCCATAAAACAACGCGATTGGCTGATGAGGAGGTACATAGCGTTACCTATTTTGACTAAGTTAATCTGTCATCGAACACAAACGTGCCGAACGCTGACATCGAAGACGCACAAACACGTGTAGTCTAGTCTAGTCTGGATAATGTCCCAGAGATCAAATCGAAAACAATTTCACGACACTACGTACACAGTCCATGGCAACAACGCAGTATCCTCAATTATGTGCTCATGAAGATACTCGTCGTTGTATCGGCGGTGCACGGGGTTATGACGCCGGATGCTGCGTCCTCCTCCCCCCCCTTCCCCTCCCTAAGCCCTCTCTCTCTCTCTCTCTCGCTTTCCTCTGCTATATGCGGACGGTATGCGCGCAAGCTCAAGCTCGCCCAGGGGCTACGTGGGTTGTTACTATACCCCCGTGCATGAAATGTGCCCCCTCTATATACAAGATTTAGTATGGTCGTGTTTATATAGGAAATTGTATAGCGTCGGGGGGGGGGGGGGG
>CACKRE030004661.1:42432-62886 GCA_902602495.3 Ectocarpus sp. CCAP 1310/34 | reverse complement strand
GGGGGGGGGGGGGGGGATGTGCCTTCGTCCCCCCCCCCCTCCCCCCGGAGAGGTCTGAAAAAAGCTTTGTCGGGTAGGTGTCGGAATTTTTTTTGTGCGCCCTTGGTGGCTCCCGTAGTAGGGATTTTCCGACAAAGAGGCCATCATCTGTCATTATCTACATACGGTACATTACAGAAGTAGTGTTTGCTGCAGACATTTTAGTCTATCTTTGTCGAGCCTGTTACACCCACAGAGAGATAGATATCGTGTAATTCTGCTCGGGGGATCGTTGAAATACAAGTTGTGGTCGCCGTCCATTGCTGATCTACTTAATGACCGGCGTTTCTTCATCCCCCGGGTGGGTCCCTTCTTCTGATGATCTATCTGTGGAAGAGATGTAGTCTATTAGAGTACATTTCGTTGTGTTTTTCGTGAGAAAAATAGACTAGCAATGATATCAACAGGGTCCGTTCGTTGTTTTTCTCCGTCCACACGGCGCGAATCCCTGCTGTGCCAGATAAACTTTTTCCTCGGCCATTTGTTGTCAGGATGTAACACTGACTCGGCGTCATTGGAGGAGATAAAATACGATGAATAACCCAACGAAACGCCAGAGTAGGGAGGGAGGGTGGGAATGAAGTTGGGAAAAAGTTCTCTGCCACAAGGTTGTATCAAAGTGTCTCACGCTTTCAAGAATTATCACTCATTACAGAGTGGACTGGAAACCACACACGTCCACGTTCCTGCAGAAATACAAACAAACGTGTTGCCACTTCGGCATCTAGTATGTCGCCAAAGCGGGAGGAATAATGGGTGCGGTAGGTCCAGTGCCCGAGAATAACAATTTCGGGCCGAGCGTCTGCACCAATCTCTTTCCTCTCATGTTCACGTTGACGTCGTCCATTCCTGAACAAACTCTCTTGCGGGCAGTGACAATTTGCCTTGCCAGATCCCCTTCCAGTGCCGACCTATAAGATCGGGGGGGGTGACCAGTCCAGAGTGACGGATTGAGAGGAGTGCCTCAAATAATGATGTGGGATCCCTAACCTGCCACAGCGCAGGAGGTGTGGCCTGCGCAGATGTCTGAGAAATCTCGAAGTGAGGTTCGCTTCACTCGGAGAGTTGTTGAGTACGGGCGCCAAGTCAAAGAGACACCAACGGAGGACCCGACAAACCAACCGTTTCTTGACTCGTTCACCCCACCGGTACGGATGTTTGAGGGTACTGCGTGGAGGCCAGAACATTGTTCTACAGCAGCAGACACAACAACCACCACTACATTGAGCGAAAATACAACAAGCTATGACTCTCCATCCTTCCAAAAAATGGACGTTCTTCCTCCGAATAATATTGCCTGGGCCTTCCCGGAATGGTGCGCAGGTTAATCCTTTGAATTTCACTACGCGAGTGTTTCCACACAAGACTGGGAGTGTTCCGTTCACTCCATGTGCACATTCGGTTGAGAGGTCAAGCGTTGACGTCAATACATTCCCATTAGGTTATTCGTCTATCTTGCTTTCGCCATCAAGTCGAGCACGACGTTGTTCGCGCAGACCTCACCGTTAATGGTCGAATCCTTGATTCAACGTCGAACTCCGGATGTGGCCCGCATCCCAAACTCTTCGACGAAAATGCTACTAATCTCTGCACGGGTCGCCGCATCACAAACAACGAACGGCCCCTGGCAAATTGACCGATGTTGCACGATGTTCTTTGAGGGATGAACATAAGGCTAGCAATACACGCAAACCACACTCGCTCTCAAAACCCTTCGTACAAGTGCATACTGTGGCAATGCCACCTTGGTCGCGTCGTACTAAGACGACAGTGACAAGGCGGCGGGACTGAGAGATGCGCCCAACAAAAATAGTACACATCGCCAGCACTGTTTTTCAATCGAGTGACCCTACTTGGTGAAGTCATTTTAAAGTGTTGGACGACAATCATGCCCTGGTGCGGATGGACCTTCCGGGGTAATTACTAGGGGCATACAGGCCGTCTTTTTTGCCCTTTTCGTGGAATGGGTTGTCACCTTTTGCAGAAAATATCTTGCAAAAGATTGCAAGTCTACGTCAATTTGGTGTCCGACAAATGCAGGGCAGCGTGCTGGAGCCAAGCCAGGGATTCCTTCAGCGCGGAGCGCTGGCCCGTTCCGATCAAATGCTGAGCCGGGAAGCAGATGATATGAACGTCGGGCCGCCAAGTGAGGAACACGAGGTGAGGGGTCAGGGGATTGGGGTCGTTGTTCAGGACAAACGTTGATTGGGTTGCTGTCAAGGATTGATGGGGATAGAAACACGGGCGGGGGAAGTTGGACTGCACGACAAAGAGGACTGCAGACTTCGGGGCTGAAATGTATTGAAGAAAGTATGGCGCGGCTTGCGATACGACCGCAGGCAGATAGAAGCTGGTTTTGTTGAATGGGTACGGTTCGAGGTAAACACCGGTCCAATACTCGAGTGGGCGAACGCCCGTCGCCGAGGCAATGTCGAGTCATTTTCGTTCCCCTAGCATGAGGAATACAAGTTATCTATCTGTTGTAGTCCAATCTTTCTCCGTTAGTACCGTATTCTCCCTGCAACGCTTAGACCATCTATTGGCTAGTGGGTGGACAGAAGCGGGAGAGTGTGAAATCTGGCGCGTAGGCACGTCGCCCACAGGCCTGCGGCGACGTGAAGTCTAATGCTAAAGCCGAAGTACCCGTGGATATCGTTGTGCTGTCATCGTCGACGCTACTGCTGCTGTGATGGTGATCCTCTTCTTTTGTCGTCTTCCGTGCGGTGTGGTCACCCACGCACCTGGAACTCTGCCCGAATAGCGTCTCGGTCGAAGATGGCCCCTTCAAGCCTCCGCGTCTTGTTCTTCAACAAAGCTTTCAGCCTGGCCACCTTTCATCAAAGCCACGGAGGATGCCGCCAAGGTTTAAATAAGGACTAGGGTTAGCCACGCACTGTGCAACGAACGAAGCGTACTAGATTATAGAAGATCCGTACAAGTCATCGCGAACGAAATGATAAGTCCAGTGGGAAGCGACACTTTCATACTGTTGTTGCAGGCTCAGGTGGCAGCGAGGGGAGAAATACCACCCCCCCTTAGCTTGGTGCTATCGTTGTCAGCTTAGGGCAGCAAAGTGAAAGGCAATACAAAAGCCCATGTTTCCCATTGGGGAGAGCAAGATCACCCGCCCATGTTTCCCCTCAGAGAAGCACGAGAGCCCCAAACCATACCAATCCTGTTTTTGAGGCACTTGACGCTCTACAAATGTCATGAACCGTTCAGATAACCTGCCTCGCCCAGATGGAGGAGTCTCCAAGGGTCAAAGCATACACGGTACGATTTCCCTCGATCGACAGCCAGCCCGATACAATGAACCCACCATGACACTCCAACCCCCGCCGCACTGACCTCCTCCTGCGCGTCGCTTGGAGCCCTCCCCAACCCCGCCACGTTCACATCTGCCCCCGTCCCCGCCCCCAAAGCTTCCTCCAGCCGGAGGGTCTCGACCTCCACGCGCAACGACAGCGCGAGGTCCTGGGCCCGCTCGAGGGCATCTTTCGGTAGGGCGCCCGCGCCTCCGCCGCCCCCGCCACGATCTTCTTTGACTCCGTCGAGCGCAAGACGGGCGGCGTCACCACCAGCAGCAGCTCCGGCAGCACGAGCACCAGCTGCCCTTGTTGGTGAGCGCTCATCATCGCGCGGCGACTCTCGCCGTCGGAGGGGCACGGCGGCTGCAGCGCCTATGGGGGGGGCCGTGGTGGTGACGGTTTCATTCTCTCTCCGCCACTGATGCCGCGTCTGCCGGGCCTCCGCTTCGGTGAGCCGGGACCGCAGCTCGTCCAGCTCTTTGAGGTCCGCTTCTCGCGCCAGTCTCGCCGCTTCTCCCGCCGCAACCGTTCGCCGTCTCGACTCGGCTAGGGCCTGCACAGGCAACAAAGATTTTCGGCAACGCTCAACTGCCAAGTCGTAGATGCCCCGCGTCTCGAGCGCGTGGTGTGCCTCCTTTTGGAGCGGAAACATCGGTTATCATTCTGATGTCTACTCAGAGAGGGCGAAAGAATTCTCGATACAATAATCGTTGTCTCTCCTCCGTGTTGCTATTTCTCAGTCACTCGAATTCATACCGTCTTCGTGCCTACTCCGAAACCCGGCCTGCGTGTCCGCTCAGCCTACGAGCTCTCGGTGAGATAATACACAAGGGTATCTCTGCCGTAAGGGCTTCTGTTTCGTGACGGAAGAACCATTTCGCGACTTTTCTGCCTGAATATTCGCAATCCTAGTTGTGAAAGCGAATTCCTATCAAACGCACCTTGTACAGCTCCTCCTGCCGCCTCAGCTCGGCGGCCAAACCTTCCTCCACGAGGCCGCCATCGCCGTCAATATCCAACGTCCTCCGGTCAAACACAACGCCGGCGCCCGAAGAGTTCGCCGTTTCCACAGCTGAGACTTCCTTTCCTGTCGTTCGAGAACTCGCACATCGTCCATGAGCACCGTTCTCCAGAGAAGCCACGCTCAAAGAAGACCTGCAATATTTTCGAGAGAAGGAGACAATCTACGGATCTGTGTCCGTTCCGTGGGTGCGGGGTCGCCGCTATTTGTCCTGTAGGACGGTCTACTGTGGTCACGTTGTGATCATTCCCGTCCCATAAAACAACCGGAGATACTCACGCAAGGTGTAACGATGTTCATGGAGTTCGTGGAACGACCCGCCCCTTCCCGCCGTGAACGCTACCATTAACCATCCTCTGTCCCTGCCCTTACCACACCCCGCTCCCCCCGTGCTCGTTTTCTGTGCCCTTGCTTGAACCGAAACCGTATTTTCCGCCCGATCGACGTCTAAAGTTCCCCTGCCGCTCAACGTGGACAAATCTGCCCCTGGCTTGCGTGCGTACCTCCTGGCGTTGGCCTCCGTCCACAGCGTCTTGGCCCGCAGCGCCTCGACCCGTGCGCGCACAGCTGCCGCCTCCGCCGCAGCGGCCTCCACCGCCGAAGCCAACGCCTCCCTCTCGTCGTACAATTCCCGCCAACCAGCCGTCACCTTCCCCGCCGCCGCTGCTTCGCCACTTCCCGCTGACGGTGTTGTGCTGTCCCAGCAGCCTGCGGCTACTTGGTGCCCCCCCCGTCGTCGATTGTTGCCAGATTCAACGGTACTACGTACACCGGCGGCGTGCGGCGGCGCGTCCCCGTGTAGTCCTTCGGCAACAGGCCCGTCGCTTCGTTGTCGACGGCGGCGGCGGTGGCGGGGCTGCTCCGAAAAACCAACGCCAGCGCCGCCGCCGGCGCCACCACCTCGGGGCACACAGGGTGCTCTCCCCACACGCTTGTAGCAGCGGGGCTCGCGGGGGTTAGGGGCGGCCTCACGGATGACCTTGAGCCGCCGCTCCATCCTCTCGTTCTCGCGGGCGATGCACTCCTGCCGCTTCACTCTCCGCCGAAGGAGGGCGGCCCCGTGATGATGGGCTCTCTTATCCCTGCTGCCGCCGCCGTTCGCGTCCCCCCCGCCCCTCTTGGTCCTTGTCGTCCTTCGATTTCCATTTCCTTGCGCTCGCCCTGCAGACCGGATGGGAATATCAGCGGGGACCAATCCTCCCGGTCTTCCCGCGCGGCGCGAACCCGTTTCGTCGAAGACGACCCCGCCGTGCGGCGGGACGGGTTCTCGTTCCGCGCCAACCGTTGCGTACGGCGCCGCTGCCGTTCCTACGGCTTCTTTGGGATGTCCTCCCATCGTTTGAGCGGCCGCGTGATTGCGGGGTTCGGTTGGGCATGTGAAGTCTTCCGGCTGGGAACAAGAAGGCAAGGAGAGATGAGGCAAGCGTTCAGGAACATGGTAATGGGAAGTGGGGGGGGGCTTCCGTGACTGGGGAAGAGGGGGCACAGGGGATCGTGACGACTACGGCGCCGCTTCGTTCCGATGGGTGTGTGAAGAGTGGTCAGTGGGAGCATGGTGTCGTGCACACGGAATATTCTACGGTTTCCTGCTTGGGATCTTACTCAACGGTAACATATTTCCTTCCAAAAGGCCTCAGGTTGGAATGCAAACCGCTACATTCCCACGGGGCAAATTCCTTCCCCACACTCGACATTAACCCTGGTGCCGCACGCCACGGCCGGTGCCCCAGGTGAGCACGGGGCTGGGAAATCCATAGGCTGATACAGAAGGCAACTTTTGCGCTGCGAGGATTTGCTGCAATACGCACAGGCCTCCCTCTCCCGTTCTCTACCTCCTTTTCCCGCTACCCCCTCCCCTCCCCGCCCTACCTCTCTCTCTCTCTCTCTCTCTCTCTCGCTCTCTCTCTCTCTCCCTCTCTCTCTCCCTCTCTCGCCGCTCTCTCACCGGTTTCAAGGACAACGACACCGAAAGCCTCAGCCGTAGAACAAGCGGCGTGTTCCCCCCGGTCTCAACCCTGCCGCGTCGATCCGCCGCTGGAAATGCGCCTGAGACTTCCCCACGCAACAACTTCCAGGAGCCGCTATCGGTGGTATTTCTGATGATGCAATCGTTTTCGTCGTTATCTGTGCTGCTTATGTTGATACTGGATCGGGTGTGGGTGCCCGTCGCCTCTTCCTCCGTATCCACGCCGGTTTTTTGGGGTCCCGGCGCGACGCCGACCGGCCGGAGGCCGAGGACGGCGTTGCGCACGGGGAGGACAACCTGTAAGGTGCAGGTGGCGACGCAGCAGCGAGAGGCACGGGAGAGAGGGAGGGGCGCGATAACCATTGCTCATTTTTGCACGCGCGGAGGCTGCTGGCGAATGAGCGGGCCGGTTGACGGTTTGTTTGGCGTGCTGACTCGCCCAGAGAGAGATTCGACGTGCGTTTGCGGCCCCGGAGCGGTTTCGTGGTGTTACGAATATCCCACCGAGCCATGGACGTTTGTGGACAACGCTACATAGGACAACGAGGTTTCGGCGATGACAAAATGTCCTGTTGTCTTGGCCGTCGAGAGTCAAACGTGTTTCCCTTTCAGGAGATATATTTATAGCCCGGAACGATCGCGTTCTTCAGGGTTATCACCAGAAAATGTCGGGGTATATGCTGGCAAAACCCGCCAACGAAGCGAATGGTTTAACTACGTGACTGTTGTGTGTGGCTAGTGAGGCTCGCCTGCCCCAGGAAGCCTTCGCGATCCAAGCCCCGCGATGTGGCGCCTCCTTTTCCGCGCCACCTCCGATGCACGGAGAAAAGCACTGCCGCGTTCGCCAACTCGCCCAGCCGTCCGCCATGGAAGGTCTGCATCGTAGTTTCGCCAGAACGCCGCGAACGGTTCGACGATGTTCGTGGGGAATCGGCAGGGTGTCTGCAGAGAATATGGCGTATGGACGACGATAGCAACCTTATCGATAGCGAATGCTGTTCGTTACTGCAATGACGAAGCACCTAACGTGGCAACGACAAAATCGACTTTTAATAGGATTAGCGCGCACGACGTTGTCCCATTCATGGGAGAAACGCCAGACAAAGGAGGGAATGAAGCTCAAGAGCGATTGGATGGAAACGTGCACCTCGCATTGAAATTCCCCCTCAGGCCAACCACCGCCGCCACAGCCGGCGCTACACGTCGCTGGAGCAGAAGATCCCGTTGTGTGTAGGAGGGTCTTGCAACGGAACATGGCGTTGGTCGTCGACGCCAATCCCCCCTCGACAAAGCTTATCTGGGAAATCGGCACCATATTTAGTGCAGAGGAGGTTAGGATGATAGCGCCGAGTTTTAACGTGTGCATTGTGATTGCCTGTGTCGGCTGTGGTATTGGTCTGTACCTGTATTGAGAGTAAGGCACGTTGGTCAGCGAAAGCTCCGCAGTCATGTTCGAGACGGCAGAAGTAATTCGTCTACAGCGAAGACGAAACAGGGCAAAAATGTGCCAAACGATCTTCGTCTTCGGGCAAGACCTTATGGTGTGTAGCCCAGGTCGATGTACGAAGGATTTGAGGAGCTGAAAGAATCAGATAAAGTCGACAAGCTTTCGAGAATGGGTAGCGACATGTTGCCAATGACCACACTATCCATGCCGGTCCTATTGCAGCTTGTTTGCCGACCCCTGTGTTCGACATGCAGAACGGGGATGCAAGAGTTTGCCGTACGATTTCCTCTCAGTTTCCGGCAGATTCGACGCACACACAAACGAGGTTGGCTCGCTACCACCGGACGAGAAGACTAGCCCCTCACTCTCAGATTGATGACAACCACAACGAGAGGTCAATACAAAGGACGCTCTCTGCCGACGAACTCATCGAACCGCGGAGCCGCTCCCGCTCAGATCTATGGTCCCCGGCTACCCGCCCCCACGCAACCCGTTGTACGGCCGACTACGGGCACTTATGAAGCGAAAGAATCCAACCGACACAAGCAGCGGATCTGTCCGTCTTGTATAATCATGGAGGCAGCAGCAACGACGGCGACCTTCATCTGGGACGTGACACTCTCGTATTCCAACGTGTCGACTGTTGTGCGGGTCGCTGACCTTCACGAACACTCCCTTCTCCCCCGCGGTCCCGCCATCCGCGCGGAGCGCTGCTGCTCCGCCCCCTCCTCTGCCGCGTTCCACCCCTTCGACGACCCCCTGCAACATTGCCGTATCGTGGACGAGCCCTTCTAGAGCTTTTAGGCCGTCTTTCGGGTTGTCACTGCCGCCGAACACAGCGCCCCGGCCGTCGGTCCGCGCCTCTCCCGTCCGCCACGGCGAGGTGCGGAAAGGGACCGACCCGTTGTTTTCCCCGGGTGCGATGACGCCTGATACTGCGGAGGCAAGCATAGCGTTCCGAGGCGCGGATATACACGTCTCTGTCGTCTTGTCTAGCGCATTGGCTGTGGTGACGCGTGCTCCTTCGTTGTGAAACGAAAAGGCTTCCTGCGTGTGAAACCACCGATCGTCAGGGTTGTTAGGCGACTGTCAGGTTAGGGTTCCTTGCCTTCATCCATCTAGATGTACGGCTTTCATTTCGGGGATTGAACTACAGGGGCGGATGAATCATAGCTTTTCCTCGACTACAGAGCACCCAAGTCAACCGATCAACGTCTGTTCAGAGTTGCGTGTTGAACGCGGGGTGGCGCATAGATAACAAAAAGAAGCTTGGGAATGCCTGTCTGTGTATGAACTCAATCACAAGGGACTCCGAGCTTGGTCCTAGCCCTTGAGTGCGGAACGAATACCACGGGATCCGCTTTCGGGCACAAGGCCATTGGAAGCGTCAAAACAAAATGAGCAAACGTTAAATCCTCGCTCGTTGTATGCACAAATATAGTACACTGTTCAATAAACTTATTGCTTCAACAGTTAGCCCAGCAAGAAACTCTTGTGACCTAGGTGTGCGTACACAGCAATAGCTGAGAGAGAGCACACAACTAAAACCGGAGAAAATGTATCCCCACTCTCCGTGGTACATTTTACCGTATAAGACTCATCAGACCAGACCAGTTCACGACAACCTACTTCTTCATCCCCTGCAGCCTCTGAGAGCTGTTCCCGGTTCCGGTCCTCGCGGCGACGCCAACTCGGCGACGAGCGGCGGGAGGCGCCGACGAGATCCGTCCCCCTTAGCGGCGTCCAGTCCGAGCTGTTTCCTGAGAGTGAGAATTTCTCCACGGAGCTGTCATCTTCTCCTCTGCTTCCGTTGCTCGCGGCTAGTCTCCCTCCTCTGCGTCCTTGTCCTTCCCGGGGTTGGTCGTCGTCGTCCTTGTCGTCGTCGTCGCCATCGTGTCTGTAGTTGCCGCCATGATGTTCGTTTCCACCGTAGAAGCTGCTGCGGCCGTCGCTACTGCTGCTGCGGCAGGACGCGGGCCCGAAAATTACGGCCTCCTCGTCTTCGCTTCCGAAGTTGAAGCTGTCGTAATCGGTAGCGCCTTTGTCGTCGTCGTCGTCGTTCAAACTCAAGGCCGAGCCATTCCTGTTTCCCACGCCGTCGTGACCGGTTGGTTTTGTGGCTGTTCTTTCACTCGATTTCCCCAACTCTCCGCTTTCGAAGCCGTTGTCGTCGGCGACGTTTCCGGCGGAACGGTGTCTGGGACGTTCCATGCTCACGTTGGAACTTTGGCTCGTGTTGCTGCCGCCGCTGTCTGGAGGCGAGGCAGGCCGCCCGATCTCCCTGGTGTGCAGTTGAGCGGGGACGGTAAGCGTTGCTGCCTCGAGGACGGCATGGTGAGATGTGGATCGAAACCAATGTTCGAAACGTGCGGAGCAAAAACAACGAAACAGTGATATGCACGACATTCACTTCTTGGGGGAAGGAGCATGAGTGTGAAGGGTACGTTTGTTGCGATCTTTAGGACAGCTTCGCCTTGTCTAACACGGCGTTTAGAACGAGTGAGGAATTACTGCTGTTCGGTGGCTCGTTTCCTGTCAGAAACAAATGAAGATTAAGCTGTGTTCCCTTCTCGTGATAGGCATGGCTTCACTGCTGTCGTGTCTTGGCCTTTTGGCACCTTTCAGGTTTTGCCCCTCGCACGTCTTTTTCTACACAAGACCGCAAGCATTGTTCATCTAGCACAACGAAGCTGACACGTAACTGAGAACACGTGCAACGTACATGTGCCACACCTGTACGACATTGCGGCCAAGCCGCTGCCGGTTGGCGTTGGGCTGTCTGGTTCGCTGGTAACTTTGCCTCGCTGTCCTATCCTCCCTATTTCTCCCTCCTCTTCCGGCACACCGGGTTTATCATGCCGCCGGTGAGCACCCTCCTGAGCAGCAGCAACGACAATGAACCCGGGATCAACAACATTGTCGGTACCCTCCTGGCGGTGATGCGGCTGGTTCTAGCCGGACAAGACCACGAGTTTAAGTTTTGTCATTTCCCGTGGGAACGTACAACGATGCTTGCACAGTTCAGCATAGTACAGACTTCGATTTCGTGCTCGAAAATACGAGAAAAGGCCCCACAACAGAACGCCGCAGCCGACTGTAACGACGAACCGTACACACACCTCAGGGGGGCTGCGGTTGTTGCCTCCATCTGGCGGCGACCGCAGCGGTAGAAGATGAATATCGTCCCTGCCGTCAATTGCTTTCCCGAGCACTTCCTCGTCCCCATCATCGTAGGTCACGTGGTATCCCGCCGCGTCGTCATACCCATCCAGCTCACCACAATACCTGCAAAAGTTGTGGATGAACAAACCGAGCTTAGAGTTGTATCATTTTGGGTGTGGAGACAACCAACATTTGGGACTGCAGAACGTATGCTTAGATCATCGGAATGTTTTTTTGGAGGGCCCGATCCAACGACCGCAGCATCAACTCTGTTGGTCAAGCACACCCATGCGATGCTTTGGTCGTGAAGGCTCTGCCATGCTTTCGACCGACGAAGGACACAGAAAACGTAGGAATTTGACCCGGTCATGTTTTTGCTGTGGTACACGACGATTCCCTCCACAAGGAGCCGGCAGAGTCGTCAACGGCGTCGGGAGTCCAGGAGTCGTGGTCACGTCGAGAGTTCGTCGCGAACGACTCAAAGCGTTTAGCTGCACTAACCAATTTCCTTCTGTGTCGTCTCCCTCCGGCGGCCAGAACACCTCGACGCGCTGTCCCACGTGCGCCATTTAAATATCCGGAACAGCCTATCCGTTCCGTGTTTTGACGGGTCACACGACAGAACGAGTGGGGACAGCGGGCGGCTATATGAAGGCACTCCCACAAGACTAACAGTGTTATTTAGAGAAAATCGTGGGCACTGGAGGAACAGTTTTTTTGGTGCCGCCTCGGCGCCGCCAGCCTCGTCCTTATTATGACGAGCGGAGATGAGTCGCGTTGTCAGCCCGCCGGCGAGAGGGCGAGACATTCAGTGGGCGTCCGTCCCCCACTAATCTGGCGCCAACAGTGGACACATCTTCCGGTGGCATACTGTCAGGTGACGTAGATATTTATGAGCACAAGTCTATCAGAGTTTCTATTCATTGTTTTTGTGCCCCACCTGTCCCGGACGAAGAAAGCTGGGCCGCAGAGATTATTGAAACCCTTAGTCTAATGAAGATGGTGAATTGACCCGTCAATTCGAAACTCCGCTTACATAACAAGCGACGTCATAGGCTCGGAGAGCAAGTTTCTTACCAGAAACGAATCTGACATCGCCGCCCATCGTTAGCCGATGTATGATAGCAATGCTTTGGAGCTTTATTGGGGGTTCAGAACGATTTGGAAGTAATGGAGTTTACATGGCCTGCCTGCACTTGTTGTAGAAGGTTATGAAGACGTTCATGACTGGTTCGAACAGGTTCTTGTGACACAAATCTTTGCCAATCATTGATCTGGATAGCGCTGGTTTGCAGCCACAAAGTCCGAGAGCACTACGGTTGCTGAGAACTCCAAAATAAGATTTAGCATACTTTATTGTGACCTTCATCGAACTACACCCACGTCCAGCTTGAATTGAACGACACCATCTCGTATGATCCAATTGTCATGCCAACACACCACAGGGTGTATCATTGGCCTGTCTCACGGGCGGCTGTCCGAGGCACTGGTTCAGTTTATTTTCCATGCTCACCCCAAGTGATCGTGCACTCCGAACTTTTGATGGGACTCCGTCTAGAAGCGATCTCCCCTTGCATTGTAGATCCTTGCTGCCATGGTGTGGAATGCACCATCCACCAAACCCGCGGCCCTCTCGCACATCAAATCTCATCGCGAAGAAAGTGTCTGAATGCGGGGCAATTCGGAGAAAACTGTGCAGTAACCGCCACATTTGGAAACGCTTCCTAAGCAAAGCGGAACTCCGGGCGCAAGAGCGCACAACGAACCTATTTGCGGCGGGCTCGCGCGGTCGTTGTTTGTACTTGGAACGGCCGGTTTGGGGGATTGCCACTCGGCAACATCTAGGACGGCCTGCCTGCTTATACCATGGTGAGAGATAAAGCGGTGGAACAAGTGCGAGTACACTAAAACACTTCAAGCAGTTCTACCTCTGATACGAGAGTTGGACCTTTTCGGACAACACGCCGCCTTGCAACGGCGTTTCCAACGTCCTTCTTTCTTCCCTTCCTGCTGATCACGGTAGCATGTCTCTGCACGACTACCGTTTTTTCCCCTTGCATGCGGCTTTCTTGTGTAAGCCTCTGGGCAAAAGGAATGGTCGAGCACAGAATTTGCCCATGGAATAGTCTACACTCAGGACACAGATTACCGTTGCGCACTCAGCAGGCATCCGCGGGTGGTTACAGCGGCAGACTCCGCATAGCAGGATACGTATCGTGCGATCTTAACTCCACTCCCGTTGACATTGCTGTCGTTTACACGAGCCGCCAACGACGTATAAGTGGCGCTGATTGTGGGCTCCATCCGCAGCGTGAAATGAAAACGGGCGTTTTGCGGACGAACCTCGCTAATCTCATCGGCCCGTTCTGTTGGCGCCTCTGGCCCGCCGATGCTCATGTACCCCAACACTCTGCATGCTGCCCTAGGCAACTGCTATTGAGAGCATTGCTGATTCCCAATGCGTCAAACATCGAAGGGGTCACACATGGAAAAGCGGAACTGCTCGGCGCAGAAACACCCTGCTTTGCTGGAAAGGCTGTTTATTTTTTTCATCTCGCCCGGTTTCGTCTCCCGGTGTTAGAATCATTGACGCGTACTCAACTTTACCCCCCCGCCGCCCGTCTCCCCCGCCCTGTTGCCGTCACGACTACTGTAGATCCGTTTCCTGCTGCTTCAAAACCGCCAGGGTAAAACCCGCCTATCGAAGTGGTGGATTCCCCTGCACGATGAGAAGGAGAAGGTGGGAGGACGGACGATCCAGCGGAATTCGGTCTACGCTTACAATATTTGTAGACACAGGGACACAGCGCCAGTCGTCGTATGGAGCACCGCTTTTGGTGCTGTCCAAGGCCGGATTAGACGCACGGAATGGTAGATGCATCCCCTGCGGACAGGGTTGTTGACAATGTCTGGTTCGAGAGGATGCTTCGAGCCGAGCGTTTGGCCCCCTTTTCGGTGGCGTGTGTGGACATTGCAGTGGCGGAATATGCCGACCCCCCCCGGGCCTCCTGGCTTGCCGTTTAGACAATTTTCGACTGCGAAGGCGGGGATGACTCAATTTCCGTTCAGAGGCTGGTCGGGAGAATGGCCTTCTGAAACATCACCGCCAGAGCTCCACAATCCCCCCCCCATGTACCTCTCGAGGGTTCGTGTTCACGCGTCTAACCGCTAAGGTACGCCCCTCTGCCAAACATAGCATCACCCCCTCGACCCTGGCATAACCGTCAACCGAACCCTGTTTCTGTCTTGAATGCTCGCCTGTACTAACTACTGTCTCGTCCGAATTCGGTCAACCCAAACCCGCGAAGGTCCGGATCGAGAACGAGGTGCACAGATTGGTCGTGACCCGCGATAGAAAGTACACAAACTTTGTGGAGGTGAGACGGAGGGTTTTGATATGGGCGCACGGGGCGCGCGCGGGGTACCGGGAGCACTACGGCGCGAACGTGGAAACAGGAAGGGGCGGGTACGAATAGGCTGGGGAACACGAACAAAACACGCGCGCGAAATGTGGTCTTGAACGCATGGAGAGTAGTGCAGATGCTGAGGGGGAGAGACGACGAGGAACGGCCGGATGCATTTGGACGTGCCGGGGACGGGGGACGCGATGGGTCACTCAAGCAACCGAGTTGTGCACACACACCTTTCTATCTAGATAGACGCTTTCTTTTTCGCGGATCTTTTTTCGCGCAGCGAACAATAGCTATGAGTTCTGGGTGAGGGGTATCGCCCCCTCCTCCCCCAGTCACGCGCGTTCCTCTGCCTCGTTCGGCGTCGTGTCTTCCTTGATGCTCGCTGTTGCACGCGAACTGTCTGACTGCTGTTTTGCGTGCCTTGCGCATGTGACAAGAGACCCCCGAAATCGCCGTATTCCCGTCTTTTGGGTCATGTAGGGTTATTAAAGAATCACCTGATGACCGCCAGAGCAACACTCAACGACAAGGGGCATCATAGATATCAGCAATAGACGTGAGTACCTTTCCATGCGTCTTGGCTGGTCTTGGCAGTCCGTGCTGATTGTCCCGCGCTGTGCCTTGCCACCACTGGTTGTAGTATGGGACCTACAAGCTCATCTACCGGCGATATGCGGGCCTGTTCTTCACGTTCGGCATGGACGTGAACGACAACGAGCTCCTGGCGCTCGAGACGGTCCACCTGTTTGTTGAGCTGCTCGAGTCGTACTTCTCCAACGTATGCGAGCTCGACATCGTCTTTAACTTTAACAAGGTGCGCTACAGCAGTAGCTGTGACCTGTTTTGCCGAGGGGGGGGGGTGGTCCTTGACACCGTTTCAAACTTCAACAAAAGCGAGGCACACAATAGCTGTCGCCTGTTTTGGCACACCCGGGGGAAGGGGGTTGGTGTTACCTTGATATCTTCTTCAACTTAAACGAGGTGCGATACAACAGTAGCTGTTGCCTGTTTGGCAAGAAGGTGGAGGGCTGGAGCTGTGCTCACCTTCGCCATTGGAAAGACAATGGAGCTTTTCTCTCGAACGGAGATCACTGTTGATGTTCCTGCGGATGACTCATTTGCTCTCCGAACTTGTACTAAGGCGAAGCGCCCTCTGCCGTGCTTGCTAGCCCAACGGGGAATGAAGGCGACGAGAAGATGGTAGGCGGGAGCTAAGGGGGGTGGGAGGGGTACCGCACTCCTGACGAGAGCGTGATGTGATATCCAGGAACGCCCCGCCTACGGGTGTCATGCACGTGTGTATGTGATCGAATGTGTTCTTCGTTTGCGTTCTTTGGTCACACCAGCCTGCTCTAGCTGTTCAACCTCCTTCCTTCACGTGTGGCTATCCGTCCGAAGCGGTGACCAACTAGGCCGAGATTCGACTTGCGTGCTGAGAGACCCCACGCAAATAGTTCCTGAACTTCCAAACGTCTGGTGGGCATACCGCCGCCGCCGCCGCCGCCGCTGCCGACCCTGCAGGTCTACAACATTCTGGACGAGTTTATACTGAGCGGGGAGGTGGAGGAGAGCAGCAAGCGAGAGATCCTGGACCGAATTAGAGAGGTCGAAAAGCTGGACTAGCAGCAGCCGAAGATCGATCCCCGGGGCCAGCTCTGCGCGGCAGTGCCGTTCCCTTGCGGCGTACATTGAGCGCACCATACACGCCAAGACGTCAATATCGTTTTTAATGTAAACAGTCAGTGCGCATGTACGCAGGTTGTAGAGATGTTTTGTTTGGACGTCCAGAGAAAGCAAGAACAGGGCAAATCTATTTTTTCCCGTAAGGCAGGATCCCCTGTGCCGGACATGTTTTTTTTTTATACTTCGTTATTTCCTGAGTAACAATACTGGTAGCGGTGTGTGTGCGTGTGTGGAGGTGAAGGTGTCACTTTTGAGTGAGAATCGGCCGCCCAAACCGGCTGGCCAATGGCAATGCATCCCTTTTTTTCTGGAACAGCACTCAAAGCACGCGCGTGCGTGTAACCGTACTGGATACGTTGACATGGTTGGTCTTGGGGCAAGAAAGCAAAGTAGGCCGCACGGGCGCGACGAAGAAAGAAGCCAATCTCTGCAAAGGCTTTGCTTCTAGCCTTTCTCTCGCGATTAGAGACAAGATGCCAGCAGTTTTCGGATTGGTCGACTTTTTTGAAAAGGAATATCCTGATTGGTTGAAAGTCACTGGTCGACCGGTGACGTCATCCACCGTCGTGAAGTCGCCGTTCGTGCGTGTCTGGATGGACCGTTGCCAACAAACAGGCCGGGACACGCAATCCAGAGGACACCACACGCACACCGCGCGTGCGCCACCGGACGCCGTTTCCCAATCGACCCTTTCCGGAATAGACTGTAGACTGATTGCGTGGCATGGCCATTAATCAGCCGGTACGAAGCATGGATTGTTCCATGGGTAGGGCGGCACCTCCTCCCCCCCACCCTGCAGACCTCCCCACTGATACCTTCCGCAGACGGGCCAACACATTCAAAATGTTGTTTGCCTGGGTCTACAAAAACAATTACACACAAACTGTTTGCTGGCACCACGAAGCGCTTTTCTTGCGCAGTACCTGTCTTGTGTGCGCAGTCATTCTGGCTGGAAACCGTCCTTTTGCGGTTGTCTACCCATCTCCATTCTACGCACGCGATGCACATAACAATTCCTCCACACGCGGGGTGTGCGCCTGCAGAGACACTGCCGCCAGAATATGTTACACCCAATGTACAAGAGCCTTTGCAATACACCAAAGCTTGGGCCTTTTGAGACTCTTGTGAAAGAAATGTTTTCTCAGGCCTAACGGGTATTTGCCAAAAGCCGAGGCAGAGTAATCTGTTTCCGTGATGCATCAAAGATTCGTAAAGCTACCATCGTTACAAAACTGTTCCTGGACGAAAGTTCTCGCGGTGTGTGACTTGACCATTGGCGGGTCAAACGTCCTCGAAGCAAACCCGAAGACAAGCCTACACTGTCATGTTACAGCAAAAAATACGCTTCACAAAAACATTCATTCTAGCAAGATAGATCGGCACTTTGGAAAGCAAGTTTGCCATATGACACAGCTGTGCAATATACAAAGGCACACGCACCACGATGCACGCGACCTTGCCCTCTGGCCTTAAAAAACTTAAATGCGCGACGTGTACGCAAGCCCGAATCAACGGACACCGGCGGCAACACCAGCATCGTGCCGCAATACAAGAAATCTTTCGTGCCTACACCCGTTTCCAAGCCGCTCTCTACGAGAGCCAACGGTTAACACCCCAGGGCCGTGGTCGGAAAAGGGTACGCTCCCTTAGCTCGTTTCGCCTTTGCCACTGCCAAGACAACAAGAGAGGTTGCCCAGTGCAGAGTGCTTTTGCCTAACCCGAACCGATGCCAGGTTGGCGCTTACTCTCCACCTCTTGGGCGGCCAATGTAGAGAGCATGGACGGCAGCCGCGGGCCGTGAAAACACACCCATGATAACATTGGTGCGCGTGGGGAGCAGGGCTTGCTACTTCGAAAGAGCGAGGCCAGTTTCCTCCCCTTCTCGACCCACGCGAGGCAGCGACACCGCATAGGCTAGACACCCCTTTCAACCTGCGGCGCCGCGAACAGCCAGACAATACCCCCCCAACATTTTTCACGTCACCGACCGGGCTCCCCTCTCGAAAGAAGGATGGCGTGGTGTGCACGAAGAGAGCACCCATTACTGCCACACCACTAGGTTGTTGTTGCCCCCTCCCCCACAAACAAACACCTCCGCCCGCCGCCGCCAGCCAACTTTTTCGGACGAGTCGAAACAGCCGCTCCAAAAGCACTCAACTATTTGCAAAATCAGCCTTTGGAGGAAAACCTGCGTGGACGGAGGCAGAGCGGGGATAGTCCTTCATGTTTGTGCTTTTCATTGTTGATCATCCTAATCTTGATATCGTCTGCACATGGATGACAGTGCCGACCCCAAAAGCACTACATCCACAACGTCCTTGAGGTTGAGGAGCGGTTTTTCGATGTCATCAACGGCCAAAAGCAAACAGAGAAGGCCAAAACAACAAATGTCTGGAAATGTGTCCAAGAAACGTCAGGACGGTCCCCCCCCAAAAAAAAAACTCGAAAATGGTACACTGTACAGATCATCAGCACACGGAGCAAAGGAAGAGGGAGGAGGGGGGGGGGGTAGGCGTGACGGTACAATCGGCGACAATGTACTTGAGGTAAAGACACAGACGCGCCCGTGACGTCTTTCTCGTCTTTCTTGGTAGTGCTGCGGAAAATATCGGAAATTCGCAACAGGTCGGACTACAATAGAGCCGTCTAAGCGATAAGAGCGCGCCATTCGCCGGAGTTCGTGAAGCGCACGTGGCTTGTCCATTCAGTTGGATCAAAATGGGTGCCTCCATAAAGACACCTCCAAACTTTGGGCAGGCGTTCGTGACGCTTTCTCGTCTTTCTTGGTAGTGCTGCGGAAATTCGCACCAGGTCGGACTACAATAGAGCCGTCTAAGCGATAAGAGCGCGCCATTCGCCGGAGTTCGTGGAGCGCACGGGGCTTGTCCATTCAGTTGGATCAAAATGGGTGCCTCCATAAAGAAACCTCCAAACCTTGGGCAGGCGTTGCTGACATCTTATCTCATCAGCTCCTCGTCAAAAAACATCTTGAGTCGTAACGATAGTGCACGTCGCCGTTTCTGCGAGAAATGAAGCCTAGCGTGAACGGCAAGAAAAAGGTGCGAGGACACTGACTACAGGAAGGACACCGTGCCCGCCGACGCCAGCCAGCGGAATCAAAACCCGCGTTCTCACCCCCTTTCGGTTAAACTCGCCTCAACATGGTCGCCGTCACAGTCCTCGACCTCTGCCCGCCGCTCCCGTGACGCTTCCATTCCGCCCGGCACGCCAAGCCTCTCACTCCCGCCTTTGCCGCAGCAGCAGCAGCACCACCACCATGACTGTTTTCAGTCCACGCCGGTGCCCTCGTCACTTTCTGCTTCTGCTGCTTCTCTTGCTCCTCTTGCTGCTGCTGCTGCTGCTGCTGCTGCTTCTTGAGAGCGGCGAACCCCATGCCGCCGCCGCTCCTCCTGGGCCAGCGCCAGGACCTCGCCCTCGCACCGGACCCGGGAGCCCGGTACAGCAAAAACGCGATATTCTGCAAGTGCCTCTGCTCCAGTTCCTCCTCGTTCATAGACTGTTGTTCCCACTCGTCGTCACAATCAACAACAGCGGCAGCGAAAGGCCGGTCTCCTGGGGTCCGAGCGAGGTAGACACTCTCCAGCGCCCCCCAGCCCAACACGTTGCGCTTCGAGGTGTCCGCGCCCGCCGAAACCAGCGCGCTCAAGGCCCTCGCGTTGCCGTGCGCCGCCGCCGTCATGAGCGGGGTGGACCCGTGACGGTTCTCGGGATTCAGCGGGGCCCCCGCGCGCAACAAGAGCCGGAGCACGCAGGAGTTATTTCCCTGCGCAGCCATGTGGAGGGGAGTGGTGCCGTTGGGCTTGACGGAGCCCACAGGCGCCCCGGCGTTCACGAGAAGCTCGGCAATCTCGTAGTGTCCTGGAAGATGGAGGGGCGGGCGGGGGGGGGGCGTACTCTTATGTTTTGCATGCCTTAGCGGTCAGACCATTGACAACGCGTCCTCGAGAGGACGGAGCATTGTTCCCACAGGACCGATCACCGATGACCAATCTGTCCTTTCTACTTTGCCAAAGGTGGCTCAAAAATGTCTTTCCTAGTCCGTCTATCCTAACGATATCCCTTCCCGCCTTTTCAACCCACCTCCTATGCCCCACTACAGCTACCGTCCTTTCCTCTCTATTCCATGCCTCAAACATCTCCCTGTACGTTCCATCTATTTTTCCCAGCTCAGTCACGTACACTTCCCTCTCCTTCTTGTACAACGGACATTCCGCGACTACATGAACACGGTCTTCGCATTCGAAGCCGCAATCACATTTGAACTCGTCGTCTTCGTCGTCTACCGTCATATGTCGTCGTCGACGTTCTCGAAGGCCGATGTTCCCGGTCCTGAATTTGACCTTAAGCGTTGTCCCTGCAACCATTGGTCCATGTAGGTAGTCCTTGAACCCTAT
>CACKRE030004661.1:16202-29961 GCA_902602495.3 Ectocarpus sp. CCAP 1310/34 | reverse complement strand
GGGGCCCCCCCCCCCCCGGTACGGTTGGGCGCTTCCGCCATGGGGTAGAGTGTGGGAAAGAAAGATCACATGGGAGGGGCGGGGGGCAGAGAGCGGGGGGTCTTTCTGCGGGGCGTGGGGTTTTAGGGGGGGGTTTGCGTTGCCGCGGCCGCCTCCAGCGGAGAGTGCGCACGCGCGAGTCGTGTGCTCGTGCTTCCCGTGTGTGCACGACAGGAGGGGGTATCATTACAGGTGGGATGGGGCGACAGAATGTTGCAGCAATAGGCCAGGTACAGCAGAAAAGCGGTAGTGCACAGAAGCAGAGTTCGTGTGTGATTGCCAATGGTGTGTTGTGGCTTAACTGTGAGCGTTTCTGGGAAAAGCGAGGTGGTTTCTTGAATGTTGTTCGACGGCGCTGCCTCTCACTCTCGTAGCTCGCGGGCGGCTGGGGGTGACCGGAGCTATCAACGGTCGTTTCCAATTGGACATTGCCATGAACGGAGGTTGATGAATACATGAATTACTTTTTGATGTGTGAAAGGGGGAAAGCCGGGGTTGGGGAACGTGCATTCCATGCTTTCGAGTCGTTACATTCACATGGCCTGCCGCTTAGATTGTTTCCGGGGGGTCGAGCATGAATCTGCTAGCGAGGGCCCCTAGTGCTCGTATGGAGCATCGGGCTTGGTGCTCAAGCTTTTTGCTCGGGAGGCTTGAGGTCGTACGTTTGCCGCGCGTAGGCGTATAGATGCGTAAGTATGCACGGATAAAAAGCGAATTTTCGTTTGGTCGTGGGAACCACTTTGTAAGCTGTTGATGGCGAAGCGAGGTACCGGATATTCGGTAGCGGGAAGCTTTTTTATCCTGTTTACGCCGGTGGTTTGCGTGTCCTCCCCCCCTTACCCTCCCTCCCCGCTCTATGCATAACATGCCCTTTTTTCCGCATTGAGGTACACTGTATGCGATTCATGTTCGGTTGTGGTGTTTTGGGGTCTTACATGACCTCCAAGGAAGCCTGGGGTGTACATTGCGAAGCATTATCAACTCGACTGCGACATGAAGCGATAGCGGGCTTTGCGGGCATGTTGCCTTGCGTGTGTTTGTTGGGGCGATGAGGCCGAGGCAGATCCTTTTCTACATGACACGGCGAGAGATCCTTGCCCCTGCTAGATTACCGCCTGCTTGCATTAACTAGCCGTTACAGCAGCAGAGGTCCCTGTTTCGGCCGGTTGCCCTGCTGAAATCGCTCGGCATTTATCCATTCGTCCCAATTCTCTGAATGGTGCCGTGTGCCCGATATAAATGTATACATTTTTTCCTCCCATCATTGGACTCTGTCGTCTGCCCCTCTGGCCCCTATCCTCCACTTGTACTAGCTAGACGACCCAACCGGGGTTACACAGGAGGGGGGGGCTGGACCCCCAACTGCGTGTGCCCGATATGAGAGGCCGGCACAAGCCCTGAGACCTATACCCGGCCTGAGGTCAGGGAAGTCTACCGTGTACTTTTCCGTTGTGTTAAAACCTCGGTCTAAGAGCACGTAGGCGGGTTCCCTCCGCATCACGCTCCTCGGAAGCTGTTTTCCTCCAGAGGGCAAGAGCAACGTCGGATTGAGTGCCCAAACGAAAGGTCGGCTGCCAGGCTATGTAGACTTTCGTGTGGCCGTCCGTGTTGGGTGCGGGCAACGATTGCACACAGGTCACGAAAAGGATTACAACGCAATGAACAAAACACATAACGGACACCGCTGCCACAACGATGACGAATACAATGATCAGCCCACAAGACGACGGCCACTGGAACGCGAAAACGTTTGAGTACAATGAACAGTCGGCTCCTGAAGGTGAGAAGCATTGATTTCGGGCCAAGGCTCGATACCGCTTCGAACATCGCAAAAACCTCGTTCATGCATCCGACAACGAAATGGCGTCTTCCTTCGGTCCTTGCGGATCCAGCTGACGTTCTCGAACACGCGAGTATCCCACATTTTCTCTCCTCCTCCAATTGGAAATCCCAAAACATGTATCTTGCCGCTAGATTACACAGCTATAATGTCAACACCATCTTCAATGACAACGAGGCGGAGTCGGGCGTGTAGTTGGCAATGTGGGGCCGGGTAGCCCTTGGGGGCGCGTTGAGAGATCGCCAGACACGCAGACCTCGACCAGAATATGTACTCCCAGGCAACTCAGCGGTTGGAGCACGAGCATGCAATATCCTGTCGGGCGCCCCGTTGTCCCATCGCTCCTGCTGGGGGTCTTTCGCGTCCCTCACAAAGATCTGTGTTGCTATGCAAATATCCTCCCATTGTGGCCGACCTTTTGTCCTGAACTATTGGCAGCCAACTTCGCGGCCGTAATTGAGTGTCGAAGGCATCGTGGCTGTGGTAATCGACGGTCATCCCATTCTCCAGCAGGCATTACGATGATGATTGTGCTTTCGTGACAAATTTGTCAAATCTTGTCCTTCGTTGCATTTCGCACACAGACATGAAATGTCTTCGGAATGAAGGAAACATGGTTGGTGTACAGTCTGAGCACCAAATCGTGATCGTTTAACACAACCTCAAAGTAAATTGAACAAACGACTCAAAAGGTTGTCTTTTCAGCGAGGTCGCTGATATTCATATTCATTGTTGTGCAACACCTCCGCCGTCACTGTTCCAAGCGAATTTCACGGAGGCATTCACTCGACGCTTCCTAGCGACAATCGAGACCCCGCCTTGTACGTGTCTTCCACCGTTGAATCTGAGCGCCCAGTTCGTGAGTTCTACTTTTGTATTCACTATATATGATGTCAGAATTTCGAATGTCCCTGTTAGCAGGGCGAAGTATCGGCATGAAGCGATGAGAATATTCACATCTCATCTACGATACTAATAGCGTAGTCTATTCAGTCCCCCTCGGTTCATGCGTGCCATGCCTAGATACGGTGAACAGACCAATCGGCATCACACTCGAGTACGCCGTGCCATAGAACCACAGTCCACTAACATGACTTCTTGTTTCACTCGCAAACAGCAAACGCGGCTCATGCCGCGTGTTGCACGATGCATGCGGTACGCGGCAGCAAAAAAACGCCACCGGGACAGATTTATCTTAGCGTCCGCAAAGCAGGTGTCTCCATTAAACTTGGCGCCTACTTCGCGTCCTTTCTATTTTCAAGTAACTTTGGCAATTTCGCCGCTTTTTCTTCTGCGCGCACCGCATTCGAACCGACTAGTTCAGAGACCGACACACACCAGGTGGGAGCCTGGGCGCTGCAACTGGCGCATACCAGACGCCAACAGCAGCAGAGACCACTCTGGTTGCTGTGTGCACGAAGTTTCGCAATGTCAATCCACGGTGAGTGTCGATAACGAGCACGCAGCAGCACATGCCAGAAGAGCTACAGCGAGGACAGAGAGGGAGATCGCACAAACGCGCGTACGCACACACGCGAGAATATTTGTGTCGAGCTACTGCAGCACAGCGGTAGTACTAACACCCAGTGATCCATGCATGATTTTATATTACGTGCACCCCCGTCTTCTCGCCAGAATACTTCAAGTATCGTGATGATGATGCTCTGGCACCTCCTCCGCGTTGTATTTTTTGGCTCTCTTGACTCCATCTATCGGTAGCTTCTTCGGAGTGAACACCCCACCCCAAGCAGTCGCCATCAATCATCCATCCCGACACATCGGTTTGTTGGCAACCCGCATGGCAGAATAGATGCACGGTGAATTCTTTGCTGCCCGGGTGACGGCACCTTTGCTCTGGTGTCCCCTTTCCTTGATTGATTCATTGAGGTGCAACATTTTTAAAGCGTGCGGCCCGCAGACGAATGGGTTTCACCGTGTATTGGCGAGCTTCGCCCGCGTAGGTAAACTTCTGAAAACTCTGTCCCGGTACACTCAAAGTTTGCCCAGAACGCCGGGAAGGAGCAAAAATAGATCGCATCTTATTGGTAGAACAAGTGGGCGGGGTGTCACCATTCCATTCAATTCGCAGTGCGGTTGGCCGTCAAACTGTCTATCGACTGCCTACCTGTGACTGAATTTGACGAATGAGTCGACGTCGCGAAGGATAGCATGTTTGCTTGTCCGCCACGCACATCTCGTGTGCCCACGCCCATGCCTCTACCTAATGAATGATATCATATGGAAATATCGACGGTGAAATTCACTCGGTCGTGTGGCGATTCACTCACAGCACTACACCTCGATTTAACCTCCGTCGGCTTTGGACTGTTTCGTTTGGAACCGCACCCGCCAATCGGAGATTTCTTAGTGTGGGTACTACACATGATATCAACGGCTATTGCGCTATTGGTATAGACAGTGAAACCATAGGAGCATGTGAGCACTGCTGCTCTTGGAGTTGTCCCTATAATCTGCACTCTATATGGATCTATCTCCCCTCCGTATTTCTATGTCTCGCCTCCTCGGCGGGCTTCGCCATATGCGGTAGACACGTCCTCTCTGTATGCACCCCATCTCCACGCGCGTGCTCCACGACGTTGTTTCCAATCAAAGTCCAACTATCCTGCACATTGATGAGTGCAGTTCTGCTCGAGAACAGACCCAACGGCGCTTTCCGTACATCGGTGATTTCACAATATATTGACAGAGTTTCTCTAATCTTGGTCGTTCGCAGAGTTTCGCACACATGTGATGTCTCCAGAATGAAATAAACATAGTTGGTGCACAGTCTGAGCATCATACGGTGGGCGGTTAACACAAAGGCTTGGTTGAATGAAATCAAGACGATTCAAACGTTTTTAGCGAAGGTCGCAATCATTCATGTTCTTCGCTGAGCAACACCGCCGCCAGAAATTTTCAAGTGAATGTCACGCAGGTATTCACTCGACTCTTCCTAGCGCCCACCTTGTGCTTGGCTTCCACCGTCGAATCAGGGTGTCCGGTTGGCAAATTTTACTTTGTCCTGGGGGGTTGTTTTCACCGCATGATAATTATGTCATGATATTAAACATCGCTGGTAACAGGTCGAAGTTGCGGCGGCATTAAGCGACGAGAATATTCGCATATCGTCCACGGTACTACGTACAATCATCAACACTCTGCAGCTGCCGCAGAAAAGCAGGTGTAACTTTAGTTTACCTTGGTACATGCACGCCATACCTCGAAGATGCGGACAGACCAATCGGTATCACACTCTTATCGAACCGCAGTCCATAGAAATGATTTTGTTTTAGTCACTACAAATATACGCGGCTCATGCCGGTGCGTTGAAGGGTACATTCAGACGTCGGGAACAATGCAGAAGATCGCATCTTATTCATAGCACACGGGGGCGGGGAGTCACCATTCCATCCAATTTGAAAGGCCGTTGGCCGTTGAACCGTCTGTCGACTGCCTGCCTATGACTAAATGTTGACGATGGAGTCGACGTCGAGAAGGACAGCATGTGCGCCTCTACGCATTATACACTTCGTCCGCCGACGGCCATATCTCTGCCTAATGAGAACCTTTGGGGAAATTGGCGGTAAAATTCACTCGCTTGTAGGGCGTTTCACTCACGGCACCACAGCTTAATCGGCGTACTCCATCGGCTTTGCACTTTTCCATGTGGAATGGCAACCACCTATCGAAGACATCCTATTAGGATACTTCATTCGAAACGGCAAATAAATGCTGTAAAGGTATTGATAGTGAAGCCACAAGTGCAGTTCACTTTACGCGTGTCAACGCTGCTGCTCTCTTGGTTGACCTACATTTTGCTCTTGACATGGATCTATCTCGAACCGTGTGCTCCGTGGTTCCGCCTCTCGCCTCCTCCGTGGGCTTCGCAACATGCAGTAGACAAGCACTCTCAGTGTGGCAGTGTGAGTCGTTTTTCACTCGTGGCCTCCATGATGTTGTTTCTAATACAACTCGAACTATTCTGCACATTGATGAGTGAAATTCTGCACGAGCACTGACTGAACGGTGATTTCAATAATCGGCACTTTCACAAAACATGGACTTCCATCGATGCTGTGAGCTGGCAAAAATATGGGCCAGCGATGTCAAACTTTGTTTAAAATCACCCATCAATCGTTTCTCATTTGCGAAGCGTCACCGCCGGAGCCAGGCAGGTGTTGAAACGTCACGCACTTGTGACATGAGTGAGCTCGAACAGATTCAAGTCTTGTTCAGGAATCATGGATGCCCAGCGGTTGTTTCAGTTTCATTACAGAACGAGACAGTAGTAATTTCGGTCTGTTGGTGACTTTTCACATCATGGGGGTAAACGCCTTCTGATTGGTCGAACGTTGGTTTCGGCGGTCGATCCCTCTCTACGGCCTTCTCAGATAGACCTCGAGAGAACCCATGCTGGTCAAGACCAGGCCCACACGAACCAGCAGTTGTCCACGGGTGGCGGGTGGGAGCAGGCAAATAGCATCCTCGCTGCATACTTCGTTCGCCATGCAGCAAACGGCAGTCAACAAGGTGAGGCATACAGTGAACTCTTCGTGCGGGAAGATGCATCATTTCTCCGTACCTCGCGACGACTTCAACAGCCACCCGTCAAAGTTGTAATAATGCTTCGTCGGTTACACATCATCTTGGCACTACCCCAGAAAGTCCTCTCCTCCTTGTCGAGAAGTGGCAAACACTTACACTCCTCATTTTGATTGATCGGGCAGGACAGACAGGCAATGACGACCACCCGCGGTTCAAGGGCATTTGTCTTCAAAACCTTCCAACGATCACACAATCGGATTCAGGTCCATTAGGACGCTGTTTTGGTAGTAGTGTCGATTCACAGTTCGAGTGTCAACATGTTGTCGAGGGAGACGGACTTCCGTATTCGCCTCGCGAGAAACGCACAATATACATGAATGAGGGAATGTTGTCTTTCCTCGTCTTTCCAGGTTGGTTGGTCCTCAGCAGAGAATTGAAGCCACCAGAACAACCAGCGACACAGCTGTGACGTCCAAGAGAATACGAGTTATCACAGCGCACACTTACTCGTCAAGATTTCGCATCGGTTTGTACAATGACCCACGTCTGTTGCAGCGTGCACGTTTCGACAACCGGACCGTGCGTACACCCAGCAGTTCGAACGTAGGCCGTCCACTCAAGTTTCCTCGTTTCTGAGCCCAGATGTACCGCATCCTTCACACGGGTACAACATGGGTCTACCACATGGGTCTACTACCACATGGGTCTCTGCAGCACTGCGAAGAAAGTATCACACTGCTCAGCATGGCTGAATTCATATTAAATCAGACAACCTCCTCCAACACAACCGCCAAAAGGCAAACCAATACCACATCGCATGCCTGTGTGCACACCGTATGTATGCCTATAAACAAGCCGGAGCTTTCCTAACGTAAAGGCCATGTATCGGCAATATGCCCATCCTGCCATGAAAAACTACGGGGCGTCTCCCTGGGATGCATCCCTGCTCCCTCTGCGATTTGACCAAGGGCCCTAAGCGCAACGAACTCCCGAACCCTGAGGCGAAGAAAACAGCGCCTGTGAGATGCTTCGAGCTGCGGCGTACCCACGAGGCCCCCTCCCTACACCCCCCTGGCTTGCGACGTCATCAAATGCAAAATGTATCAGCACGACCTTATTTTGACACCGAGGACCTCGCACGTGGATATATCACATTGCCTCACTGGTCCTCTCAGTGAACCCAGATCGGCCGGACCTCTTCGTATCTGGATACCAAGGAGCAACAAAAGCATGCACCGGGATGGCCCTCCACTGTGAACAGAGGAAAAATATAGTTCCCAGTTGCCACGCAAGCGACAGACCCACGCACCTCTCGATACCACGTGGGGGTCGACGTGCCAAAACAACGCCAGCGCTAGCGGCCAAGACGACACCGCGGTCTTAACCGACCGACCGTATGTATCTCCCTACTGTCCAAGTTTCAAAGGCGCCCGGGGGATGCCGAAAGCTGAAATTACCAGACATTGTGTGCAAATGAAAAGCCGAAGTGACTGCAACCAAACCGCATGAGAGACCGATCAACCCCGACCGCACTACCAGTGGGGGGGGGGAACAGTCTGCGAGAAGACAACCCCGAATACATCACTCCTAAGGCGCGTGCACTCTAACCCCTTCCCCCCACTCCTGTTCCTGTTATGGAGAAAAAAAAACTACCGAAAACAACGAATCACGGACCACACAAAACAAAGAATCACCCGACTCAAAAACTTTCCTCAGCGGCAAAAACAAGCTGCAAAAACCTGTGAACTCCAACCGTCTGGCGCTTCCGCAGAGAGTCCCCATACGGCGGTGAAGACCAGCCCAACTTCCATCTACAATCAACCGGGGGCACAGCCAGTCGGTCATGCCCCTCACTGTACCCCCCCTCTTCACAAGCCCTCTCCGAACTTTCGACCCCCCGGCCTCGCCACCCTCCCGGGGCTAGAAACCCCATTGCCGCGCGTGGAAAACGACGAAGACGTTGCCGCTCCCGCTCCCGCTGCTGCTGGAGATGCTCTTGTGCCGTACTGACCACCGGGGCCTCCGCGGCTCGTGCCCCTTCTGCCTTCCCCGCCGCCGTCATTGTAGTAGTTGTTAAGGACGCGCCCGCTGGTGTAGCGCAGCACCCTCGTGGCAAGCTTCTCGGTGAGCCGGCCCACCACCTGCCGCGGGTTCCGCCGAAAACAAACAATGAGGCAACGCAAAAATGAGGGGGGCGCGGGAGTACGTAGACTCATGACAGTACATGCCATTGTCGTTGGACCATTGGTCCCTCGCATCCCTACAGTAACGCGGGGACGGAGCGATACTTTTGACAGCCCTGGCCGCGTTTCACAAGCATCAACCACAGGCTGCCAAAAGCGTATGGGACAGGAACGATGCCCGTTAGTTTTCAGCAGCGTTCGATTGTCTTTCACGACAGCGGGCGGCTACATGTGGCCCCACCAAGAAATACGCCGAGAGACTAAGCATCCTTCCGATCCATCACTCAGAGGACGCAACAGCTGCAGTCTATCCATTAAATCTGAATGCATGCACGTGATAAGCACGACTACAGTTGTAGATGGCACAAAAAATACTGCAACAAGGTCGATATCACACCAAAAAATATACCGACATACGTGCCATGTACCTTCAGGTCAACATGCGCAGGAAAAAAAAAACACCAGCAGAAAAATAAAACAAATTCCTCAGGAACGAATAGAGTGCCAACAAATATATCTGCACGCCGAATTCCCTCATTTCCGACTTTCCCACAGGAAAAAAAAAACAACACACACACATCGACTACTTTCTACACAGCTGCAAGCCTACTAGTTTCTTCGTTGCCGAAGGAAACAATGAAAATACAAATGCCAACATGCACACCTGCAACCCGAACTCCCTCATCTCCGGCCCCAGCTCCCGAATCACTGGGGCCAGCTCCTCCCGCAAGGCGGTGCCCCGCGCAGATGTCCCCAGGCCCAGGAGGTTGAAGGGGGGAGTTGCCACGCGGAGGCCGAACAGTCCCTGGGCGGGGTTGACCGGCGTCTGTCGCTGGTTTGTCTGGGACTCGTCCTGTTTGTACCGTGTTTCAGTTGTTTTGTATTGGTCCACCATGTGACGTGAGATGGAGACAGACAGAGAGACAGACAGATACAGAGACGGTGAGAGAGAGGGTAAAGGGAGTCAATAAGGGACGAGAGGACGGGTGAGGGACGGTTGGTTTCGAGGAATAGGGACAACACGACGACTCAGCAATAAATGTCATCGGCGTGCGAAGACGAGTCGGGCGGCGAGGGGACGTAAGCTTCATAGAACAACAAGTACTGGATCATGACGTACCAGAACCAATGTACACAAACCCCAGGTCGGTCAAGTGTCGACAACATCAACACCACCCTCACGAAAAACGCAGCACGATAAGAAAGTCGAGAGGGATGCTTCCTCCACATTGGTGACACCAAAAAAAGCGCCGGGTTTGTTGGCGACCTTGCGATACTTTTGGCAAGGTACTCGTAAATAACCAGGCGGTCATGCACGGGAATTCATGCACAAAGTGTAAATCCTACAAGATTCCCCTTCGGGAGTTAGGTGGCTTGCCTTCCAGGGGCGACGCACGAGGACATGGCCAGTCGCATCGCTACATCTCAACGACATGGCGTTCGGTAGTGAGTACCGGTGTTGCGTGCAACCTGCATGCCTTGCCTGGAATTCGCATCGTGTAGGCTATGTGCGAGGTATTTTGTGTTATTCGCGGCGACTTTTCGCGTGCGTGTGTGGGCGTGAGCCGCCTACGCGAGTGGCGTCTTTGCTGCAGGTCCTACTGCTGTAATCCGCTGCCTTTGATCACTCGCTGCTTTGTATTCGTGTTGCCCATGTTCTGTGGGACGTGCATGCGTTGCGCAGGAATTGAAAGCCTCCCTGAATATCTTATTCAAAGCTCTGCTGTGTATCTTGCGAGGGCTTTCTTCGCGCGGAATACGTTCCGGGGGAATAAAACATGTTTTTTTAAACATTGTGCATCCAGCAGACGCGCGACGAGTAGCTGGCGGTCCTCGGGCGTGCGCTGTAACAATGTACCGACGATCCCCCTGCGTGCCTCCGGGAAGGCAGCGTGAGAAACGATTCACTTCGGCCAGCGAAAGATGTCCCGAAGCAGGCAAAACGGTACATACACATATTTAGAACTATCTCAGGCAGGAACCGCAGGAGGGGGTCCAGCCCCCCCCTCCTATGTGACCCCGGTTGGGTCGTCTAGCTAGTAAAAGTGGAGGATAGGGGCCAGAGGGGCAAACGACAGAGTCCAATGATGGGAGAAAAAAAAGATATATATATATATGTATGGGCCCAGACGGGCATATACGCGGGCAGTACCCAAGCACCCCGCCTCCCCCAATCTCACACCTGTAGGTTCCCCAGCAGGAAGGCGAGGAGCTTGTTGGTGTTGTCCACCACCTTCCGGTCCTCGTCGCTGAGCTTCGGCGTCACCGCCCTCAGCAGGTTGGGCACGTTGCTGCCCCTGAGGCCCACCGTGAAAGCCAGCTCTCTCGCCGCGTCCCTTCCCAGGCAGTCGGCGCCCTTCACCACCTGAGCAAGAAAAAAAATAATAATAACGCCATGGACTAATTGCTGATGTACCCCGCACTCAAGTGTATGGGGATAGAGATGAAGTCTTTTGTATCGTGAGAAAAACAAAAAAATAGGCAAGGCTGAAAAGATCGCCATCATTGTTTCATCCCGGGCTAGAATAAGTGGGCAGAGGCAATTATTGTTGGGTGATATTGGGAGAAAAATAAAAACAATCAACGACGACGGCGGGGGTTGTTGGTTGCCCTGGCCTTTTCTAAAGCAAAGCGCATCGGTTCCGCGTGAGTGCATCTCCCATAGCGTACTATACCAACCTGACAGGGCGACGAGCACATGCAGAACAGCCGAGGAGACTCGTGTAGAAACAACAAGAAGCAGACAAGAGACCACGCAACAATCGAACACAACCAACTGTTTAGACTTAACGAGCGAGCAGGCAAGACGCAACAAACAACAAAGCAGAACCAGCTATCTAGAAACCGATACAAGTTATGCAGAGAGGAGAAAAACAAATTTCGAGCAAACCGGGAAAACATCACGTGCTGTACGCAGATACCTCATCCAACAGGAACTCCCTGAAGAACTCCCCGTCCTTCCCGAACAGGAACCTCAACGCCTCCCTTGCGTCGCTCGACGGGCTTGTCACCGCCGCAACCCTCCCCGGCCCCGGTCCTCCTCCCGCTGCTGCAGTCGCTGGCGCTGCCAAGGTCGTCGTCGCTAGCGCGGACCCCGTTTGTTGGGTCGGTGTCGTCTTGTCTCCCTTGGCCTGGAACGATTCCAGCGCCTGAAAATGGGAGTGTTGGGTGGCACGTCTTCTTTACCGCTGAATCTTAAAAAAAAAAAAAAAACCGCAACGCACAGTACACGATGTGCCACGAAAGGTTGTACGCACATTCCCGCTTCCGGCCCACACGCATGTCGTGCGAAGACAGCATACGCAGGATCGAAAAAATGCTAGTTCAATACAACGCACGCTATACAAAACATTAATTCCTGCAACGGTTTGTCGCCGTGCAATCACATGGTTCAAGGCAAGTCCCTTTTTCGTGTGGAACACAAAACCGGAGCGGGCGTATGAATCTCAGACTATGCCGAACCCCCGCAGTCTGTCGGTCTCCTGGTTGAACCACCCCCCCGCAACAGTCTACCATACCTGCCACATCTGTCGCAATGTTCTTGCCTTCGCTACATTGTTGTCAGGAGCCACGGTCCGGCGTCACTCGAAAAAAAAAAGAAAACAAAAAGAAAACTACCACCACTTGTTCTCCAAAAGAACATTCCTGCTTTGGTTGCCTTCAGCAACACCGCTGTCGCCACAAAATACCGTAGAACACAACAACTCCCTCTGCAATGCATACAAAAAAAGAAAAAAACATGTACTAAAAATACTGTAAATGCTTTTTCGCCGCCGACTAGAACCCCAAGGGTTGGACAAGTGAAAAAAAGAAAAAGAGGGGCGAACGAGAGAGAAGAAGCAACATTTGGCACACCTGAAGGAGGTCGATCAACCTCTCCACGTCGAAGACGTTGCTCTTGCCGTAGATCATGTAGCGTAGGGCCTCTCTGAGCCTGGGGCTGTCATCCGTCAGCAGGCGCTTGGAGATGTAGGGGTAGGCCTCGTCCACGATGGCGAAGCCGGGGTTGCCCACCTGTGTGTGTGTGTGTGTGTGTGTGTGTGTGTGTGTGTGTGTGTGCATTTATTATTAGCATCGACCGCGCTAACCGGCTGACCAATGAAAAGACGTCAGTCTCAGTGCGGCGGGAAACACAAAATGTTTCTATAGTCCACTATCTGGGACCCCGGGGTCGAGCGTCGTAGGGGGAGCTACGCTATTCCCAGGATTACAGACAGATACCGTAGTAATAACAGAAGAAAACTGCACGTGTCTACTAAGACTGTCACCCTGCACTCGACTTCGTTTAGGAGTGCTCTCTCTATCATTCTTCTTGCTATCACCGCTACTACCATCACTATTCTCATCGTCATTTTGGCAGCAACTTTTTGGCAGCTCTTCTTCTCGTCTGTGTGTGTGTGTGTTTTGTTTTCTTATTAGCATCGACCCCGCTAACCGGCCGACCAATGAAAAGGCGTCACTCTCAGTGCTTTTGACAAAAAAAAAATGTGTGTTTTGTGTTTTGTATATTTGTCACGACCGGCCGCGGCGTCACGGCCACCGCCGGGCGGCAGACGGCACAAACAAAAAAAAATGAAATAGACAACGTCATCTAATCGAGTATGAAAAATGTGAACCGCTTGGTCGGAAAGGCACAGCAGTACGCCTGCTTCTCCCGCCACGCGTCAAACAATACACAGCAGTCGTGGAGACTCCCCCTCGCATGTGCTACGAGCGTAAAACCCCGCCGAGCACGTTGATGATAAAAAAAATCACGCATCAAGCCCCCTTTCTCTCAATTTACCAGCGCGATCCCTTCCAGCACGCCGATGGCCCTGATGATGAGCGCGAAGTACGGCGGGATGCGAAAGGGGTAGTCAAAGGTGATTTGCGCCAGGTCCGAGGCTAAGGCCTGGAAGTTGATGCTCTTAGCGCCACCGCCGGCGAGGGCCATGTTGAACACATTCGTCAGGGCCGGGATGATCGGGGTAACGTCCACCTGGTGCGGTAGGTACAGCGGACGTCAAAAGCGTCGGTGTCCAGCACACGCCGAAAAGTTATGCACAGGAGAGATCGTACACAGAGCGAGAAGGAAAAGAGAGGCAGAGAGAGGGGCAGAGAGAGAGAGAGAGAGAGAGAGAGAGAGAGAGAGAGAGAGAGAGAGAGAGAGAGA
>CACKRE030004658.1:65608-78857 GCA_902602495.3 Ectocarpus sp. CCAP 1310/34 | reverse complement strand
AGGTTCAATATGTGTCTATCCTCATTCAACGCGTCTATGTGTCCGGCACTCCAACATCACTCAACCCGTGGGGTTCCAGCAGCTATCCCCACGCAACCCGTCTATGTGTCTGGCAATCTCAAACCTCCCCTTTCTGTGGGGTTTCAGTATACAGCTATAATCACTCAACACGTCTATGTATCCGGCAATCTCCTACGTCACTCAACCTGTGAGGTTTCCGTAAGCAATCCTCACTCCACGCATCCATGCGTCACGCGCCTTTGGTAGCGCATACTATAGGGGCTATATTTGGGGTGGCGTGTTTTACAGCGCTTTGCCGACAGCGCCAACCCACTTAAGCCTAGAAGGGGGGGACGGGGGGGGGGTCTTGTTTTACAACGTCATTGTGCTCCGGGAACCAACAAAATCGACTCAAGAAATAAGGGAAACACATCCCCACTGGGGGGAACTCGTGAAAACACTGGTACCCCGGGAGGAAATTGAAATACCCGTTTTGTTTTGTTTTTGGGTCGAAAACGATCTACCCTGGGGCTAAATCAAAGAATCCAGGCCGAAAAGGTAATGGGGGGGGGGGACTCTACTAGGGGGGAAGCTCCGATGTTTACGGTATATTTGTTGTGATGCAACTCAGGAGTTTGCGTTGTTGCCAGTATTGTGCTGTCGGCTCCATGTATCATTTTGCGCTCATCACGCCGGCCTGATCTCCCAGGCTAGTCATCAAACGGTTAAGGAGTCCTGTTGTGTTACACAGCCGGAAAATCCACCAGCCACGATACATTCATCAGTTATGTGGCGTCTCACAAGCAGGCTCGTTTCAAAGCACGTTTTACCAGTGTTCCACTCAACCCACACCGTACTATGGAGTCCTCCAGCAGAACGTCTGCACCACTCACCGACTTTTTCTTGTAAATGCCGTCTCCGAAAGGACTTCCGATGTCTTTTGTCCCCTCCCATCCGTCGAGGCACCCCTCCGTAGAGTAGGCCTTGTCGATCACAAAGCTTTTCCACCCGATGTCTACCTATGATCGTGCAGTTTACAAGATTGAACGGACATTTGCAGGTTGTGATCACTTCGAGAGGGAGCCCCCTGTCCCTCCCCTCCCTCGCTGCGGTGAGAGTTCAACGTTTGAAAGCTTCTTTCGTACTCACACGCATTTTCTATCATGGAACTGATCTGTACGAGTGCGGAATTGGTGAATGTCAGTGGATGAACTCTACTGCGGCTACCGTTTGGAACTTCAAGAACAGAGCCATCAGCAGCAGTAGCAGCCCACCCCCATGTAGTCTTGACCGAACACGCACTCCGCCCCTTGCTTGACGGCATCCTCGACCCCCGAAGTCAGCAGGCAGTCGCAACGATCTATCGTGAACTCGAACATACCCCGAGTAGAGCCTGCCGTTGTGTGGTTTCGGGTAGGCTGGGCATTAAAAAATCATCCGGAGATGAGGATGATTTCTCTAGTAGTACTATTTCAAAAAAAACTGTGTGAAAACTGCACGTTTGCGTTGAGAAACGTCTTTGCAGCAGAAACTGGTCGGGCGTCTCCGTCGGCAAATAGCGTTTCATCCACGTACCCGTTGCAGAAACAACGGCTTGTTCTCTCTTAATAAGAAGCATTTGTCTCTGCATGCCCAAGGGTTAAACAGTCGGGTAGGAAACGCTAGAGACCTTTCTACTAGCGCCAACATCACGGTGTGGGTGCACAACCGTTAGAATACTGCGCTATGCGACAGCGCAAGGAACGAGGCACATGCTTACAATATGAATTCAACGGATGCGGGATGGTTGGACAATTGCGACCAGCGAAAACACATTTTCTATCCCATTCATCGGAGAAAAGAACACACGGACACCCCGTGGATCATATTTTCTTCAGCTGCAAGTAGGGTTGCCCGAGAGTAGCCGAACGGAAGGGGGTCTTCAAGTTTGCTGCAACATGTCGAAAGAGCAGAACGTCGCGACAAATGCTGCAAAGGCGACCGTGCGGCACTTTAAGAGGCTCGCTGCCCCTAGCACCCAAAGAACATGCCATCCAACCGCTGGTTGTCAAGAAATTGTCGCGTACGACGGACAAAAAACCCACCGATCGAGACCGCAACGATGGCGAGGACTCCGGCAGTCGCCAATCCCACCAGGGCCACCTGGAAGTATGTCTCGCCGACAGCCTGCACTGCCTGGTTCCTCATCGTAAGCTTTGGCGGCCCCATCTTCCTCTATGGCACTGCGAGGTGGGTTAGATGGGCGAGGGGGGGCGGTGTTGGTGGTGGCTGTTGCTGGGGTCGGATCCTTGATGTGGCATGCTCTTGGGTAACTCATACCCAACAGATCACGCCTCGTTCTAGACCCCAAGACCCATTGCGATCGTGAGTTTCCATCGAAGTGATGTCCGGTCCACTTGGCCGAGTGAAGCATCATAATCTTCGTTAGTGTTGATGAAGATGGAATAATTGATGTATATCGCGGTACTTACGAAAGTATCGTGGGGTAGCGGGAACGTGTGTGGGCATTTGCCTTTGTGCGGGATATTTTAAAACACCAGAAATGCGCGTCATACAAAACGGCTGCGAATGAGTAGCATGGTACTGGAAGACCCCGAGTGTATGGCAGCGGAATCAAGGCACAACAACTTATGGAAACACCTACAGCGATGTGAATTCCTGTGTGGATGCTGTATGCCCGCGAGCACCGGTGTCGCTACTACCACAATTGCGTAAGTAGACGAGGTGGTGTTTGCTGACATGCCACGCACAGCATAATATCAAGTTCGTACTTCATTCCGCGGAGGAGCCTCGCGTCACTGGGATCCTTGATATAAGACGCACTGAAGCAGCACGACCCCTTTCGCCGTAGCAAAATTACAGGCGGGTGTGCGCCTTCTTCATACATCATTCGCTGGAATGACGTGTAGGAGTTTTGGCATTTTGCGCCTCGAGCTGAATGAGCGAGCTGGAGAAACGGAGAGACTCCCAGCAACAAGAGTACGCCTGCTCGAGCGTCGTGATCGGTAGAGTTGATACGCTCCGCCATCTACAGCAGACACTATCGCCCCCGGGAGCCCCGTCGGGCCCAAACTAAGAGGGTAGAGGCTACGCGGGGCAGCTGCTGTCAGATTGAGATCAATTTCGCTGCTTTAGTGTGTAAAACCACATTACAGCGCTGCTCGTCCACCTTCGACTGACACACCCACTCTATGTTACATTGTGCGTCGAGGTCGGTGTATTGAGGCGCCTCGATCACCATGAAGGGACATGCTTCGACAGACAACCGCACTTTGCGGCCAGTGGAGGTGAAAGTTTGGTGCAACATCTCGCACCCCTTGTACACAAACAAAATGAGCACGCACGGTATCGGCATGGTTGAACGATCCCCACAAGAACGCAAAGCACGAACATGCGTATGGTACCAAAGGCCTTTCCTATTTGCGTAGGTAGACATACAGTAGGCACAGCAGTGGACAAAACAGCTGTGTTTGCTACTACTCTAGTACGTGCAAACGTTCGATGACCCGTCTCGAGGCAATCAACCCACCCTCGCTCCAATAGGTGCACCGAGGTTCAGTGGATATTTCTTCCTTGCAGCCTGCAATGCTGTACTCGACTCGCCTCACCTCTCCTTCGTTCGTGACTCCGCCGTCGCAAAGATTATGGCGAGAGCCGAGGCTGGCCTCGAACGCCTCCGTCGGAGGCCGTGCCCGCGACACCGGCACTCCTCACAGCCTGCGCCACGGACCGCGTGGATTCCGTGGATTATGCAGCGCACCCACCCACGCTCAGGCGTGCCCAGTCCGTACGCGTGCAAAATATCCCGGACAGCTTCTTCACGGCTAGTATGTCGAACGGCACTGAACGGAATCTTGGTGCTGCCGGCTATTTGGACGAGATGTCAAAGATGGCAGCGACACTGCTGCTGTGTCTCCCAATGACCCAACTCCCGCACCAGCAGGCCACTTTCCCTCGTGTTTCGCCTTGCCTATCGTTGTGGCGTCTGCTTCTCCACATCAATAGTTTGAAGGATGAAGCCGACGAGAAGTGTAGACGATAGAGGCGTAGAGGTGTGATGAGTGTGAGGTGTGAGAGGGGAGAAGGGAGAGATGGAATTGGGCTGGGGCATGTGCCGGTTCGAAAATCAAACCAAACCGTGTCGCCGTTTCGGGTTTCGGGTGCCGATGACACATGTTATGCGCAAATGTGACGTCGCCCAGAGGGAGGTTCTCACCAAAACGGTCAGAATAGACTAGGCTTCCGGACGTCCTGACACTTCCGCCGAAGGGGGATGCCCATGTGCCCATGCGTCCATGCTGCCGCATGGGCAGAGAAGCAGAGAACCCCAAAAACGTGCTACTGCTGTACATGTTTCGGTTCGCAAGAGAACCCCACATGTTTCGGTTCGGGAATCCCACCATCTTCACATTCAGCTGCATGTTGCTACCAGGTGATCCGGGAGAGCGAGTTCGAGGATATATACCATGACTCGACGCACGTCAAAGGCGGGTGGAAGGTGGCAGAGGTAAGGAGATCGCAGCACCGTACGACGTGGTTCCCGGACATTGCGCTACTCTACAGACCATTGAGATGCTACAGTCCAACTTGTCTACTTCTGTAGTCTAGTGATTGTCAACGGGGCAATACAGGACACACCAAGCCGACAAGGCCCGAGCTCGAGGACAACAACATGAGCTACAACATCGAAGACGACAGCGCCAGCATCTATAACATCGACAACAGCAGCAGCAGCAACAAAAGTGTCAGGTCGAGGGCGACCTTCGAAACCTGTAGCCAACACAAAGAGGCAACGAGAATTCCGTCCTCCTCTTCCGCCCATCATAGCGACAAGCACCAGGGTACGGCAGACCCGCCGCAAGGTTGCTCACCCTCTCGTTGGCCGACCCCCCAGTCTGTCCGGTCCTCCAGGGGGTACGTGTTCTATGCCTGCGAAGCCGGCGATTCTCCCGGCGGCAGCTCCCCTGAGCGAGCATCGGTTGAGGGAAGGAACCAGCGGTCGCCGCGGCGGGGGCGGCAGCGGCGACAACGGCGACGGCGGCGACTACCAAGCAACCGACAGAGCAGAGAGCGGGATTGGTCACGTTCTAACCAAGGCACAAAAGCACGTCGCACGGAAAACACGGGTTCTCAACCATGCCCTAACGACCCCAACAGAGGATGCGACCTTCGTGGTGGTCTACCGGTCCTCGTGGGAGATATGAGAGGAGCGATGGTGGCGGTGTGGTTGGCGTGGGGTGTACGAATTGACGCGGTGAGGGAAAAACTCCGGCGGCAGAAAAGACGGCTGCAGGCTAATCACCGGGCGGAAGTTGCGAAGGTGACAAGTGATACCGGGCGTGTCACGGTCATTCTCGCGTAGGGCACGAGTCCATGAAGAGTTCACGCATACTCGCACGGAAGAGACAAAATAATCTGTTTCTCTTCCTCTCTTCACTTCTCTAGATGATGCACCATTCCCCGCGGACGGAGGCTGGCACCCTCCGTGGCTCAAGAGGCTGCGTGCCCTGTTTTCCCTTCGTAGCTTATGGGAAGCACACATGGCGGTTATTCTCGTGTACAGTAAGACCTTTGCTATGCTGCATAGCAGTCCCAGCCGGCTGCCCATTGTCGGCGTGGAGGCGGAAGAAATATTTTCGGCACGAATACTTGCCGTAGAACGGACATTAGCAGATGCGGGCTACAGGAGGCGTCAGGTGCAAACTATTGAAGCTGGCCCGGCGTGAGTTGTGCAAAACGTGAGCTAGAAGAATTCTCACAATGGTACGAGGAGGCTTCCAAGGACGGCTACGCGTAGAATCTGGCCAACGATTTCCCCGCCCGCGAACCACGTGGACGGAAGCGGATGCCTTGCACACATACATCACTCATGGCATCGCCAAACAGAAAGAATTGTTTCGCTTTCCACTGTCCGCTTCCTTTCCCCAATTTCCCTTTGACTGCGCGCTCGCGTAGCTGGAGCGTTCAACTCATGCAGAGGCATGCACCGGAGATAACGCGCTCGACAGAATCACCCCCCACGTGCTCGATTGCGTCGTGAGAGAGGCGGCGTTGCGGCAAATCGGAGAGTCGGAGCGGGCGAACGGTGTAAGGAGAGAGGCTCTACAAGCCAGGTTAGCCAAGATGGAAATTTATCTGTATTAAGGTCGTAAGGAGCGCCATTTTGTCTAGCCACAGCGCTCAAGATCAGTGTTGGCAAGACAGAGAGCAACCCTGCGTGGTTTGTAAGTCAGATATTGACAACGAAGTGAGTCTCCGAAGTGTTGATCTTTTACGAGTCCCTTTCTCGAATCTCGCAGGAGAATTACGAGTCTTGCTCCATTGATAGACCCCACCAATTCAGTTAGGTGATTTGTGGCGAAGCACGTCGATGACAGCTGCGACCGTCTGGAAGATAGATAACATGTTTCTCATTATAAAATTTCGGCTTCCTGAAGGTAAGGTTCGTTGATGTTCTTGGATTGGCGTAGCGTTTTCCAGAACACTTATCAAACCTTCAAACCTAAAGCGCGGAGTACGTCGCCCTAACCAATCCTCCGCGCATGATCCCCTCCAGTTCGGTGTCCGGATGCAACATTTAACCGAATGATCATTGTTTGTAGTGGTGACAGTTCCTTCTCCTTCCTGCCGCAGTAAACAGGACTCCGTCAGGAGGAAGTATGCGTCGAGATACCGAAGACCGATGCTGGAATCGGGACTTCGACAGAGGCAGGAGACGAAACTTCTTGCCCTTCGAAATGCGGCGGAATCACTTGAGGTACTTCTGGGTTTGGGCGAGGGGGTGTCCGCAGGATTGACGCTGTGCTACACCCTTGTGACAACAGGTTCGATCGTGTTTTCCATTGCGCGGTTGTGCACGTGATGTCGGGGCCCGTAAATGTTATATTCCTCTCCACGCTGTCGTGTCCGGACTCCACTTGCGGGATACGTCAGTCGCTTCACATTAACGTTGGTTCATCTTTCTTTCGAAATATCGCAGCAATGAAGTTGAGAGGGACACGAACGCCCACGTTCAGGAAACGAGTTCAGTGTTGGAAACGTGCGTCGTCCTGGTTTTGACCGTTTTCTCAGGCACAGCTTGTGAGAGCTCGCGATGAGACTGTGCGGCTCCTCCAGTTGCACCTCTCTCGTGCGCAGCGCATTATCGCCTCTGGAGTGGCACGCACGGCGGGATTACACACGTAAGCGTTGTCTTCGCTACACTCCACGTTCCTCTTGGCCAGGTCCTCCAATAAATAGATACAGCTAGCTTTGAAACAGCTAGCTTTGAAATTGTTTTTATCCTCCCGTCTTTCAGTTGTGACACAGTTGGGGAGCCCCGTAACGCGAATATTCTGTGAGTCGTGACAAATTTCCATTTTCGACGGCGGCGACAGAGAAAGCCACTTTCATATGAATACCGTGAATGCCTTGCCGGTTGTTCGTTGATACGTTGGAGCTCTATTGTTGGCGCCATGCAGTGCTTACACCCGCCAACACCGGTGTTGTCCCGGATACATTGAAGAATCAAACTGCTTTGAAGACAGATGAATGATGGATCGCCCTTTAGCTGTGCCTCTCTCCCGCACGAATCGGTCCCGATCCCTAACTCCAGGCCAAAGCACAGGGGGTATTCAGAGGGAGAATCACCCGTGCTGCGAGAGGCAGACTTCGTCAAACTCGGGAATGTGCTTCTTCATGCACAAGAGACCGCCAGCTGTTCCATCGAAAGGGCTTTACAAACCAAAGGAGATCAATCCGCTTCGGCCGTCTCGAATATTCTGGATGACGAATTGCATGGAAACGCATGTGGAAGCACCCTTGCTGTCACCGCTGCTCGGTGTCTGTGGTGCGATGCCGCCCCGGCGGACACGGAAACGCTGTTCCGTCGGTACAGCAACGCCGGCGACATTCAGGCGACTAGGCCCTACAATCGCATGCGAACAACCACAGCACGACACCATTGCGAGGACCAACAACAACCTCGCCGACGGCTTGCGAGAGATATTCAGTATCCAACGCCAAGCCGCCACCGCCCCCTCGACCACAAGGAAAGAGAAGACGCAGAGACAGAGGAAGGACCAAGAACGCGCCGTTTGTGCGATCAAGCACTGCCCCCTTCGCCGATGGAAAATATCTCTTCCAGTCAGGCAGCTGCATTAGAACACTCGTCTTCTCCTAACATGCCGTTGGTTGCAAGAGAACACGTGCTGTTTGACCAGGATGGTGGCGACTACACCACACTGGGTGCACTATTTTGCTCTTGGGGGTGCGCCAGAAAGTGGAACGACAGATTTTCGCCCTTGCAAACCCGATACGAGAGGGGCCTACGGATAGACATCACAGCAGGAAGGGTTGTCCGAAGATAGGTGACGTCAAATGCCACCGTGCGTTCGAAATCCTGGTGTCAGTGTTGTCGGCCTTGAAGCCTTCCGGCTAGTCTCGCCGCTCGAGACGTACGCCGTGCTCGCGCCGATGAGACAAGACGAGCGTGCCGTTAATTACCTTTCTGTACTGTTTACGAATCCCGCGTCTAGTACGTTTGCCCTCGCAGCCGGCAAGTTTGCAGAGCAACGAGAGGAGGGGGGGCGAGGGTATGGCAAAGAGAGCACACGGGCAGAGAAGCGCCAGGCGTGCTGAACGGGTCGCAACGGAGTGACTGTGCAAGGATCGAAAGTTAGGATACTGCGGAAACCTTGCGCTCACCGGTGACGTGGGGCATACAAAAAGCGGAGTACATCTGACACGAAACTACAATACTGTAGAGCTGCGGCAAAGCAGGTGGCGGTACTTCCGGCAAGGGAGTGATGCTTATTGCACAAACGAGTGCATCTGACCATGAGCATTTCCGGGCTTCATGGCGGTCCGACCAAAGCCTCATCAGGTCTGTCGTACGCTCCGTCTCTACACTGATCTTGTTACTCTGTCCTCCTGCATCGGCCACCCCGGTCGAGTGATTTCATCCCTCTCCTTGGCTTTGCGCGAAACTAGCCGACAGGAACATAAGTTAACCCCTAGAAAACGTTCTGAGAAACTTGTCGACACATGAGAGGGTAAAACATGAGAGTCTTGGCTACACCCCCTGCTAGTGAGAAACTCAGCCAAAACCAGGTAACCGAACTACAACAGCGCGATTTTTTCGAGCGAGCAAGCGTCTCACGCGGCTGCACTCTCGACCGGCTGACCCGGCAACGGCTGAGGCCGCATGAAGCCACTACGGCCAATTTCGCAAAGAGAATACACCGGTGCACGAACGAACGAAAACGGTACACAATGCTGAATACCTCGCACGAAGGCATCTCTTCCCGTTCGAACTCAGCGCCGTCGCCAACGTCGAGAATACCAGCACCCAACAGAGCAAGCGTTCATGTGTGCCTGCCCAGCGCAACTGCCGCAACTGCTACTGCTGAGACAACCGCTTCCTTACCCGCGATGGGACTCACGGTCCATTTCGGGGTGTACTGACAAGACACACGCGGAAACCTCTCCTCAATGCCGTCCACCTCTTCTGCCACCGCCCCGGCCCCCGTTCCTCCCCCCCCCCCCCCTGCCTCCTCTCCCCCCTCCCCGACCTCTGCCGCTCCCACCGCCGCCGCCCCTGCGTCCCCAACCACCTTGGCCGTCATTGTCGTCACGATACCGGTCGCCCCGGCCGCCTCCTGCACCGCCGGTACTGCTCCCTGCCGACGGCCTAGCGGTTGCCGTTGGGATGCGGACGGGCGTGTCGGTGGAGGGGAGGCCGGATCGAAGGGGCGCGAACAGCTCCTCCTCGCTGACCCCGCCGCCCGTCGTGTCCCTCGACCTCGAAGCGCCGCCGCCGCCGCTGTAGCCGTTACCGCCGCCGTTGCTGCTGCGGTTGAAGCTGGCGTGTCCGCCGGCTGGAACGGCGCTTCTGCGAACCGCGTCTTCCTGCTCGCGGCGCTGCATCACTCGCAGTTGTTTCTGGTCTGTCTCCAGAGCCGTGGTCTACATAAAAAAAAAATCCAATCACAAAGACGACGGACGGGCAAGGACAAAAAGAGGTGATGGGCACCAAACATGACACCACGAAAAAACAAAGTTGTCAGCAGCGATGAACTCGGGCTTGTTGAGATCGCAGGTGGGTGGTGGTCCGAACTCGAGCTCGTTGAGTTCCCAGGTGGGTGGTCCGAAAGCAACAAAAAAAAAATCAGTGCCAAGTACTCCTTAGAACTAGTAGGGCGTTGCCGACACCATCGCAATCAGGACCACTACCTGTTCGTGTTGACCCTGTCGGCCATGCTGCTGCTGCTGCTGCTGCTGCTGCTGCTGCTGCCGCCCGTAGCCGCCGCCACTGCCACCGCCCCACCCATCGACCCCACCCCCTCCCTGCCGCACACCGTTGATCTCCGCTGCGAGCATCTCGGTGCTGTAGTCTTGCTGGGCGCCCGCTCGCCTCGCCCCCGATCTCAGCAAGGTAGACACCGACTGTTCTCGTTGTTTTTCGTGCGGGAGCGAGGCAGGCGACAAGCCGCGAAAAAAAAAAGCTGGTTCGTCNGGGGGGGGGGGGGGGGGGGGGGGGGGGGGGGGGGGGGGGGGCGGTCAACGGGTGTACTTACACGAGGAAGATTGAAACCGCCGATATCGTCGCAGACGGGAATAGAGGGGTGTGGGTTGGGGTCCTAAGAAAGCAAGGTGCATATCTGCGGCTTAGACGACGTGGTGCACTCCGCAGGACGGGGGAGAAAGGTTCCAGCCACAGGCGGGGAAAAGCAATGGATCTTGCGTAGCAGCGTCGGCCTTTGAAGAATACGTATTCGCAAAGATCCGACGTGCCTGCGGGTGCTTAACGTACTCAGTCAGCGCAGTCACGAGCGTAACTTGTACAGACTTGAAGGCAACTGCGTTAGCATCCTCAACAGGCAATCTTTGCTGCGACTATTGTATGCATACATTTTCGTACATGACGCGGAAATATATAATTGGGCATTGAAATTGGTTGCCGTGATTCGTTGGCCTTGTCCTCGGCGCAGGTAGCAACACGTGTGTTGGTGTTTCGCCTTGCCTGAATAAGGTCTCGGCCGTTGTCCGACACGTCCTCCTGCGGATGCGTGATCTTCCGCAGCAGCAGCCTCTCCATGTGCACCCGGAGGTACTTGACGAGGGTCGCCGCCCGACGCGCCGCTCTAAAGTGGAGCCAGCTGTCGACGGTGATCGCCTGTGAAGTGTCGGTAGAAAATGTGGCACAGGGTCCCGCACGTGTGCTGGGGGGTCAAGAAGGCGTTCACTTGGCTTGTACAGTCAACGTGCGGTATGGTCCTTGCAATACACGATGCAGCACATTTCCTCTGTGACTTTGTGCTGTCGAATTATCACCGAGCACACAGGACTACGGGTGAGTGCAAAATTTGGATATCAAGCAAGAGCGATATTGCATCTGTACAACCATGTGCCGTTGTCTCGTCTCCATCTTCGTGTAATCCGATCCAAACGGGACTGTCACGCTTCACAAAATCGCGCAACCCGCGCGGTTATTGGATCTACGCCTCGAGACTTTGCTTCAGCGCGTACAACCGTCGGCGGCTGTCAACCCATGGCTGACTTGGGTCACACATCTATGGTTGATTTCCTCGTGGGAGTGATGGTGGAAGCTGGCCGGTAGGAGTGTCCCGCACATCGAACGGCCATCCTCTGGAACAGAAATCGGTGACGCGAACGGCAGAAGCCGTCTCGGGAAGCTGGGTTGTTGTATGCCGCACGCGTTGGCCGTCAGAAAAACGGCACATAGTGGGTCCGACCAATCTGACTGAGAGTTTTGGGTCAATTTCTGAGTGAACTCGGCACCGTTTCGCGTGTCCAAATCTCCCCCCAGAAAAAACATTTCCCGTCATTTGCCCGACATATTGTACACCTGGATTAATGCAACTGATGCCACGATGGCTTCGAACGATATGGGACGCAAACCTCATACTCGTATCGTAGCACACAGGGTTCACACGTATTCTTCGCAATGTACACAGCGTCGGAGACCGTATAACCGACGGCAGGCAGATAACGAACCTACCTGCCGTTCGTGGTGCACTTGCAGCGAGCCCCCGAACAGCGCCAGCATGAGCGGCGTAACGGTCGTCATGTCCCGGATGTAAACCTGACAAGCAACCGCAAAGGGAAAAATGGCAACAACAAAGACAACACCGGCGGACGGCGGCTAAAATCTCTAAACAGGACATAAAAAAAAGGCTGGAAAACATTTAGGAAGCGATCGGAGAAAGCACACCCGAGACGAAGGGAATGACTCGACTTGATCCAACCAAAACGGCACCAAAAGTGTTTGTGTTGCTGCTCTTCTCGCTCCATGTCACGAAGCCATATCCTTCTTCAGGCCCCCGGTGGTGTCGCGGCGCGAAACTTAAAAAGCGCGGCAATGGTGGTTGCTCTCGAGCAGTGTGTGTGTGTGTGTGTGTGTGTTTTCGTCCTATTTATTATGGCGACAGTCCCCCCATTTTTTGTGGTGAGACGGGTACTACACTTTTCAGCGTACGTAGAGTACTACACTTTTCAGTGTATTTTTTCGTACTACTACAACCATTCAGGGTCACATAGGAGGGGGTAAACACCAGGGCTTTTTTCTTCTTTTTATTTCTTCTCATGCCCCACCTTCCTCCTGCGGTGCGTGCTGAATTCTATTTTTACCGCGACAAGGGTCCAGCCGTCCCTTCGCCTCGTCAACGGTGCTAACGTCGAAGTTTGGTGGTGCTCACGAGAACTGTTTAGCTATGGTCCGTTCGGGCAAATATTCACAATATTTTCCCCTGCACAAAGGTGCACTTTTCTCGGGGTGGGGGTACTTATTCCGAAATCTGAAAATACCGCGTAAATCGACGTTTTAAGGCGCATCTTCGTACGGAGTTATTTTTTTTTTTTCGTCCTTCGCTCGATACGTTCAGATATTCAAGAAATCTTGCTTACTTTCTGGAGGGCGGTGTTTTTTGCAGACACAAAATCTGAGACCGGATTTGGACAGCTCTCGTGATTTGCCACCATTGATTTTTTTCCGGTTTCCAATTTGACAAAAAATAACGGAGTTATGGGCAAAAAACCGGATATTGGAGGGTATTTTGCTTAGTTTCTTGGGGACAATCCAAACGTACGATTCAAACATAAAGTGCTGCAATCGATTCCTCTCGTGATTTCCCACCGATGATTTTTTTCCGATTAAAAAAAAAAACTCGGGTTTCGGAGATATTTCGGGTGGTTTCACACGCCCTCGGGGAATTTTTTCCCGCCACACACACACCAGAGGACACACACA